>JAODKL010000027.1:4046492-4084342 GCA_026780765.1 Petrocephalus schoutedeni | reverse complement strand
CAGAATTGCTATCAGATCTCTGCATTTCGTGGACAGAAGAAAGTCATTTCGTGCACGAAATGCATCTTGAGAATGGACGAAAGTCATTTCATGCACGAAATGTCTTTTTGTGAATGGACGAAAAACATTTTGTGGACGTAATGCTTCTCGTGAATGGCAGAGTCATTTTTGTGCGCGAAATGCATTTTGTCAACCAAATAAATTCATTGTGTGTACAAGAGGTGTGTAATCTACAGTGATTTCGTGGAAAAATGACTTTCGTCCATTCACGAAGATGCATTTCGTCCACAAAATGTTAAAGATAAAACATGGTTTCATACGCATGTTCTTTATACATATGATTATGCAATGTGCATCACTCTTATATATTGGAATTACAGAGGATGGTTCCAGATCAGAAATCTTGTTTTAATGTCTGAACACTAAAGCATTAGCTAGCTGCCTCAGAATAAGCACCCAGTAAGGTTTCATCTCCCAGCCGAGTTACTGCACGGCATCAGATATCCACTGGACACTGTAAGCCACATTTTTTACATAGTATATTCCAGTGCTGGATTGAACCCAATCAGGCGGCTGAACACCTGGGTATAGTAAGGAAACTGTGATTATAAAGTATAAAATGCAGCTGCACAGCTGGTCTTTCCTCACAGCGCTGACATTTTTAGCAACAGTTATCTGAAATCCTCCGCTGTGTTAATGCTTCATGTAAAAAAATCACTTTGTGAATGCAACAAATCACAGGGCAACTGGTGCAGTGAAGGTTATGCAGCATATTGTGGGATGCCTAAGGAGGCCTTGAGGATGTCCCACAGTGTGATAAGAACCTCTTATTTTGACCTTGTGGGGACCCCACAAGCAGAAATTCAGTTCTATAAAATCTGTGGCTGCAATCAAAAAACTAAAAATTCTCAGTCTTGTACTTTGTTTAGTTACTTATGGTTAAGGTTAGGGCTTGGGGGGGGTTAAAGTTGTCATTGTTGGGATTAGGGATTTTCCCATAGAAATGAATGGACAGTCCCCACAAAGATATGAATACAAATGAGAATGTGTGTGGTGAGACTGAGCCTAGGCGAATGGGAGAATCTCCCAGCTGCAGGAACTGTGGCAGGCTGGGGGGGCACGGGAGGGGGGGAGGTGGCATGATGAGAGGAGACCAAGATTGTGTTTATTCCTGAAATGTATGTGACTGTGTTCACTTTAAAACACAGTTCTTCAAAATACAAAACAAATTCTTATCATAACACGCACATCCAACAGCAGATATTATTTGTATTGTGTATAATGACCAGAGTAAGAATCAAAACCCTGAATAAATGTGACGGTGTAAGTGCTGACGTAAATGGGGCCGGGGTGCTCATCCTTGGCATTCTGGAGGTAGAAGCTTGTCTCTGGTGCCCTGCTGAAGGAGAAGCCAGTCAGTCCTGTAACAGCCCCGTGCGTCTCGGCAGTGAGCGAGGCTGCTTTCCACTGTTCCCAGCTCTGGTCACCTCATACCCCATCCCAGTCCCATGTCACTTGTCCCATCTGCCCAGTTCAATCCATAAGCATGTCTGGGGCCAGTGAAATTGTGCTGTGTGTCATTTTTTTCTTTATGTACTCTGTGCTGTTTTTTTTCTCAGCTTTTACCTTTTCAGCTCATTCTTCTGTTTCATTAACTCCCCCTTAACACTGCCATTATAAAAGGGGCCACACTGGATCTGGTCTGGCTGTCCCCATCACTTACAGTACTGCTCTGGTTCGGTGTAATCAGACCCCTTTGAATTACCTTTCAGATGGTAACGGAGTGGACGTTGGACAGAGCTGAAGAACTGAGAACTGAGATTTTTCTCCATGCGTCTTCTATCTTGGTTTTTCATGCATCTTTGTGAGACGTGATATTGTGGCAATATCTCATGATGTCAGCCATGAATGTTAAAATTTGAATCGGCATTTTTGTCCTTCCGCAAATCCGTCAACAGGACTAGCAGACGCATTCCTCCCCGCTTCAGACACTGTACGGCTGCTCTGCTAAATAGAATCATGAGGTGGCCCGCCCCTCCAGCTGTCTGGGCCGCCTCCCAGAGCGGGCCGGGGCCCGGCTGCATCCGGAACAATCCCCCGGGTCTGTGGGAGGAGCCAGCAGCAAGCTGGCTTTGGTACCTTAGTGTCTGGCGGGTCCCACGCTCATCTGACAGAGGCCAAACCCTTTCTGTGAGCAAATGAGTAACTCTTTGGGCATAATGACAGCTTTTAATTAACCCATCAATTAATCTGCTACATTGGTGAATATGGGAAGAATAATCTTTGTAAAACATAAATTTTTTTATCACCACTATTGGCATATATTTGTTTTGTGCTGACATTGTTTCCATACTGGACTAGGCACCTGACTCTGGCTGAGAGATCCGGACCCCATTTCAGCCCCTTCAGTCTTTCAGTGGACATCAGCCCTGCTTGACTGCTGGTACCTGTCCAGGCAGTCTGATTGTGCTCTATGTGTGCTTTGGCTCTGTACCTCACACTGAGATGTTCACCATTACCCAACATGCCTCTGGCTCAGGGTGCTTGGCAGCTGAGAGATGACCCCTGTTTTCATGTTCAGGACAACAGAGAAGAACCAGTGAAGACGGAGGTCATGGGGGTCTCCAGTGTCCACACCGGCACTGCATCCCACACCCCCCCGAAAAACCCTTATGTACAGCAGTTGGGGGGAATGTTTCACACATTGAAGGTTCTTTACAACACTTGAGCTGATCTGATCCACACCTTATCTCATGGACCAGGAGACACGCATGAGCAGCTGTGCTCCCCGCCAGGGAGCTGTTCCTTCAGCAACTCACCATTCTTCATGTTCTTCTCACCTGCGTGTTCCAGAAAGTAGCAGATCCAGTTTAATTATTCATAAGAGGACACCTGATGTTGTGTTTACGTGGGAGTTTGTTTGGATGGATGGAGGATGTCAGTATAGAGTGGCACTGACATTTAGGGCACTTTTCTGCAGGTTCTCCCAGCATGAGGAGTGATGGAGATCAGTCATGCGTGTGCCAAGGAGGCTGGCAGCATAGGATCCTGCAGAGATCCTGTGAGAAACTGATAGACCGACAGGACAGTACCTTTCGGTGTCCATCAGCCGCTCGGCTAATAGTGAATAACCGTGTCCGACTTGAGGTTGCCATGGTGAGGCGCTGATTGCTTACAGAGAGCTCCAATGAAAGGAATGACTGTCCTCTCAGATGCCTGCTGGCAGGGATGCCTGTGTGATCAATGTCACTGATAGTGTGAAGGTGACAAGTGGCCCAGAGGACAGCAGAGGGTCACATGTAGCTTATGTGGGACGTTCAAAAACAAAAATCAATCTCAGTATCTTCTTAAGACCCAATATCCTTAAGAAGGCTCTAATTTTCCTGATACATCTAAAGGAGGAGATGAGATTGCTTATTTGCAACATCCTTCCATCTTCTCACCGTTTATCCTGGTCAGGGTCATGGCTATTTTTGAGCATTTGCCGGTTTCTTGAACATACACACAAAAATTCCTGATTTTGCTGCCTCCACGCCTGTGGGCTTCCCCATCCCCCGCTCTGAAGTCTGCAGCTGGACTTGTACAGCCCTCGCAGGTCAGAAAGAGAGCTGAGCACCATCCCCGTGCACCACCAGGAATCTAAAGCAGGTCCAGAGGAGCACGCGGGACCAGAGCGGTCCAGCTGTGGCCCCTAAACGGGCCTTTCTGCCTTTATCCTGACATGTCCCTCCTGCTACTGGATCACACAGCTCTAGCAAACAAGTACATTCTTGCTGCGTCTAGCATAGACGATCCATTCTGCATTTACTACTATTCTGACCATTTAACAAAGCATCATGCTGAATGAAACAGGTTATCACTACATTAACAAACAGGTGTGTCCTTCGAATGACATTTCACGATACGTTTTTTTAATGTTTTCATCCTTCCACTTCTGTAACAGCCCATAGCTCATAATTACAAGCTTACTGAAAGAAAATGACTTGTAATGGAAGGATATTTAGTGGACCAGAATGTTATTCTTTCCAGGGATGGAATTAATGCGATTTCCTGTCCAAAAAGAGAAGAGCCAATATGACCCATAGTGAGAAACAGCTGGTCTGTTCATTTACATGGATCTGCACAAAAGTGATCTAACTCAGTGAAACCAGAGTGAAAGCAGAGTGAGGCCAAAGGGGAACCGGGCTGAGGCCGAATCCCATTCTGAAAAACGCTGGGACCATGGGCTGTAGAATAGGAACGGAATAGGAACAGTGTTTTACTGTTGGGTGCTGTTTATGGCTGCGAAATTTTAAGTCATTCTCGTGCACCCCGGAGGGGAGACAACATACCCGCAGAGCTCAGCTGTCTGGAAACGGCAAACCTTCCTGGTGAAAAAGTCATCTTTCCCCACGGGTACTGCTCTAATCTATTCCGTAACGTAATGGGTTATCGGGGAGCCGCTCGGTGCTGAGGCTCGCGCAGCCTGAATGGAGTGCACGCCTGTCTCCGACCCTTTCTGTCTCCCTGCATGATTAGCATATTGTTCTCTCCATTCCCCAGACTCGTCATGATAACACGGGCGGCGGATTTGCAAACAATACGTCCCGCTCTGTCAGACATAATGTGCGGCGTGACAGCAACGCGCTCCTCTCTGTTCACCACACTGAGGTTATTTGCATGAAAAATGGAGTCATTTGCATTTAAATGTATCACCTTTAATGATTATTTTTACAGTATAAAAAATGAGGCACCGGTCTACATTAAAAGCAGAAGAATAAGACTGCGGAGCTCCTTGTAGAGTCCCCTGTGCAGCACTATGTCTGAGGTCGTAAGCGTAATGTGTGCGGGTACTATTCCCTCTCCCACACAGTTATGGCTCCCGGTACGCTTGGTATTCTGTTCGGTGTCCTTGGCCCCTGCCGCTCTCCTTTGCACACGCCGTAATTGGAGTCCTAGAACATAATAACAGGAGTTAAGGCGCACGGCGCTGACACAGAGCGCCGGTAACAGCAGCGGGGGAGGGGATGTTAAAATTCGGAATACATATCTCTGGTCCAGCACCCATGAGCAAGCAGGGGTCACCCTGTCTGTCTGGTGGAGCGTGTGGAGATGGAGCCAGAGGGTGTGCTGGTAGCCTGGGAGTGTGAGGGCAGGGGAAGATGGAGCGGCAGGCTGTGGTACGTCCCCCCCCCGCTCCGTCCACGTCCGGGCGCCGCCCCTCTCAGCGCTGCTGTGCACATGTGCCTTTCTGATTCTCCTCTCGCCTGCTCTCTGTCCTTCCGATCAGCCCCAGGATCTGAGGCCCATTAACGCTGCGGGTCGCTGTGTGCAGCCATGTGACTTACATGTGTTAGCATTCTGTCGTCCTCCAGATTTTTTATGGCCACCTCAGTGCTGTTGACAGAGTCCATCTACGGTTCAGTCGAAGCTACGAAGCAAACGGCGAAGAAAACATTCAGCCCGGATCTGCCTTTTTCATTTTATAAACGGGTTGAGCGGAAAAAAGGCATTTGCTCTAACACTACATTTTACATTAACATTTATTTAGTTTAGCAGACGCTTTTGTCCTACGCAGCATATAAGCGAGGCAAATAGTACATTACAGACATACACACTGACGAGGAGTCAACTAGGCCTAAGAGCAGCTAGGCTGAGCTTTCAATGAATGCAGTAGCTATATGACATTGTCCAATTAAACCAAGAACCTAATAAAACTACGATTCCATGAGGAGAAAGTCCAACATTAAGTGAGTTCAGGGAACTAAAAGTGGCATCAGGGTAACAGAGGTGTTCCAGGAACACATGGGCCTTGGGGCCTTTCTTGAAGCTGGAGATGATCGGATGTGGTTTGGCAGCTTATTGCACCATCAGGGATCCACACATGAGAAACGTCTGGAGTGAGACTTCTCACATGGTGGAGGGGTTTCCAAACAGCCTTGGTCGGCTGATTGAAAACAAGGCCTTCCCCACACACACAAGGAGGATTATTTTGGCGGGTGGTCATGCTCCTTGTGCTCGCACCCCGGTCCTGCTCTGTGGTAAACCCTGACCTGGGTCGTGCCCGGTACCCGACACTGGCATGCATGACCAAGCACAGAGCTGTCTGTCCTGGCCTCGTTGCAGCCCTGAGCTCTGGTGCGTGACAGTGACCTGGCTTGCATATGTGAATCTGACTGGTGATTCTTCCTGTCAGAGCATTGTGCCTAAAGATCTACTAGTTAATTGGTCTTGGTCTGTTTTTCATGCTCTGTAAAGCTAAAATGTTGTCACTGTCAGCAACCACATTACCTTTTATGGTCCGATCACCTTCAGCAGTCACATTATCTTCATTAGCTATGTCAACTTCTGAGGTCACATTACCTTTAATGGTCATGTGACCTTATGCAAATGACCATCAGTGGCTTCCACGTCTTTGATCAATAAAAATTTCAGGCTAATGGAAATTACTCTGTTTGATGTTTACACGCAAGTGTGTAAAAAGAATCGGCATATAAGTCTGGCACCACGACTTCTGTCTGGCTTATTTTGCAGCATTTAGAATGCCTCAGAAAAGCGCTGGGTTTGTTTATCTGCTTTGGGGTTAGGCTGGTTTCACCTCCACAGGCATCAGACCAAACAAACACACCGTTCCCGCATTCTGATGAACGTCGCTTCGTTTTCTTGAGGGTGTTATTAATGATCTCGTTTAAGAGATATCATGTCCCTGCAGTAATCGGGGGAACGGGAAAATGTCCAGCGAGCATCTCCCAGAGAGCAATGGTAGCTGTCTGCCGGGCAGCTTATTAGATTAGTAATTACTGAACTGGTCATGCGAGCTTTGGCCCAAAGTGTAAATTTGGGGGGACTGACATAGACTTTTCCTATTGAGCTGCTTTAATGTCCTTACCTGCCAGTGCAATCTGATTGCCCCCAAGGTGGTGCCCGTACCCACACATCTCCCACACCCACAACTGTTCCCCTGATGACCTGCAGAGTCCATCTCTCAAGCTGTGAGGCATGATGCTTTATTTATACGATTATATGTATATATATTTATACTTTATTTATGCATCATTTGAGGACAAAAGGTCAGATGAATGTTTCTGTTTGCCAGATCATTAATATGCAGTATATTTATGTAATCATTATGAAAATGTATGGAGAATCCTGAGCGGGTAATGATTCACCTCGGCACTGTTGACTCTGACTGATGCACACCTTTTTCACTGATTGATTTCTTATTCTGTCCTGCTTTGTACCTCCTCCAGATGATACCAGCATGCTAGCCAGTGAGTGTATGTCTTCCTGACAGTTCCATTGAGTGTGTGTGTAGCCTTGTAATTATTACAGTGTGGGGACCCAATGTCCCCACAATGTGGTGATAACCTGCTACTTTTTACCTTGTGGGGACATTTTTTCAGTCCTCACAAGGATAACTTCAATTATATAAAAATCTGTGTCTGCAATCAAAAAAACTAAAACTGCCAAAAGTCTCATATTTTGTTTGGTTACTTATGGTTAAGGTTAGGGATGACTAGGGGTTAAGGGTGTCATAGTTTGGATCAGGGTTATGCCAATAGGAATGAATGGAGTGTCCCCATAATGATAGGAATGCATGGACTGTGTGTGTGTGTTGGGGGGTGGATTGCGGTCCAGTGGAACATTCCAGAACCACCTCACAGATGTGGAAGGTTCCTGCTCCTCGTCCATTGTTGACCGCCCTGCGCATCAGGCCGTTACCCTGGCCTCCTGGTTCTCTACCTTATTACCTGGAAAAAAGCTTAACAAAACCAAAAATGGCTGAAATTTCCTGCTGGCTTAAGTTTATCACACTCAATTTCCCATGGTGGTCTCTGTCCTCCCCTATTCTGACCCACTACTATAATAATAGTACTAGTAATAATCATATTCTATTATTTATTGCTGTGGTGGGTGTTGAAAATATCTGATAATGATAAATGTTCTTAGTTAAAAAGATCATTAAAGACATGCTATTATTTAATGACTAATCAAAGTAAATGTTTCTCTAGGAACCTAACCAGCCCATTATCTTTACGTTCATTTGGATAAGGTTGTTGGTTATAGGGTGAGATTAATGTGTGAAATAACGTAAAGGATGTCAGATTTAGTGTTTGGGCTTTTTTCAACTCTTAATTAAATGTCAGCCTTTGTTGAATTGTAAAATGTGAACTTTAGTGCATGAAGTTCCAGCCATAAAATACAGAATTCAACCTTTTGTTTAGTCAGCTCTAAATGCACAAGTAAGATAATCCAAGCCCTTATTGTGGATGTGAATGAACAGATTGGATCCAGCCCCATTACAGACTTTTTCTTATTAAGTATTGAATCACACGGTGTACCTGAGAACTGCGGTCTGATGGACAAACACTCCAGTTCTTAAATGTGACAGACCGCTCCCAGTGTGGTTATGTACCCATTGGCAGATTGTTCTGTTTTGCTGTCTCATCCTATCAGGTGGACAGTTCAGGTTCAGGAAGTTCAAATCCAAACCAAGCTTTTGTTTCAACCAATCAGTTGAGTATAAAGAGTTGCATTCATGGAGTACTTAATTGATTGGTTGAAACAAAATCTTGGTCTGGATTTATACTTCCCGCACCTGAACTTTTCACTTCTGCTTCCTGTCATACTTTCCTTCTTTTCCTTGTGCTATATATGAGGTGTATTGTTTTTTTTTTCCCCCCATCATCCTTTTTCGTTGTTTCATCTTTACCTGTGATGAGAGGGTGGGACATCAGACATGAGTGGCAATTGGGTTAGTGGTGAGCTTCTTGTGACCATCTCTCCAAATTATGGACTGAGGATAGAAGGTCTAGATCAGCCCCCCCCCCACACACTTTTTCGGCTTACAAGCTGCTTTTAAAATGACCAGGTCCAAATGATCTACCTACATTAAAAATGGTTTATGTATACACAGTACGTGGGCGAACTGAACCTCGCATCACTGCATGAACTCTTACAGCACAATACAACCCAATGCTTTTATGGTTTCTTACTTGGTCCAGCTCCCCACTCATTTTTTATATCCATTTTTAGTAGGTATAAATTGGAAGGCTAGCTGGGTTACTTTGCTCCCTGGAGTTTTGCATTAGCTCGCAATACATTCGCGTTTTCTGCCGGGTGACCCGTGTGATCTTCAGGATACTTTAGAAGAGAAGGACTCTAAGTAGTTGTTATGGTAACCTAATGTAACAAAGTTTTAATAAAGCAACAGCGGACTGGCCTCCCTTTACGTCAATCAAGTGGCAAATGCCAAAGGGAGGATAGATGATAGAATAACATCTAAACATTTTGTTCAAATGTTGCGCGATCTACTGGTTTATCGCGATCGATGTATTGGGCACCCCTGGTCTAGATTAAGGTGTTGTTGTGCTACCAGTTCTCAGTTCCCTCAGTCATTCAGAGATTTCTGATTACCGATGTACAGAGAATTAAAATAAACTTTGTTGGTCCCAGAGGGAAATTCTTGTGCGTACATCAGTCAGAATGTAGAGCACAGACAAATGCACCTTTAGTGCAGCACAGACAACGTGCAAAGACCGTATGCAAAGTACAGATAGTGCCAGCAATTAAATGGAGTGTGAACAAATTAAAAGGTACTCTAACAGAATCCTGAAAAAGAGTATTATGGAATACACATTAAATATTAAGAAGAAAAAAGACAGTTCTATAAAATAAAAGTAATAGATAAATTAGAGGTGATGTGCAGTTACCATTTACTATTGCAAGATAACCTGTTTCTGATGTGAAGACCCATATCCAGCCTATGCATAGAGATTTCTCACTCCAGTTTAAGGATGTTGGGAAAGTAGCTGCTCTGGCATCCAAACATCCATGCATTTTCCAGCTGTTTATCCAGAGCAGGATCACAGGGAAGCCACATCACAAGGCACATACGTTATGGGCCGTTTAGAGATGCCAATTAGCTGCCGCTGTGTCTTTTGGCTGCCGGGGGTACCACACAACATGGATAGGACAAACCAGGGATTGAACCTCCAGCCCTGGAGGTCACCCTGCATATAGTATAATCATTAAAGAGTGAAAGGTGAAAACGGCTTTGTTTTGTTCAGGGTTTTGGCTGAATCGCTTTGTTTACTATTATATAACTGGAATACAGTGTCTGTGTTGAATGAATTTGTATTTCCATTGTGAACACCTGCAAATATTTATATTTCAATTTTTTGAGGTCAGATTTAATTAGTAATTAAAAAGTATAATTAAAGTTGTATACAAATGACCATGTGAATTCCAAATCTTAAAATGCAAATTTGGTTGCTGTTGGAAGTAATCCGATTCTATAGGTGACATCAGAGCTCAGCTAGAGGTTAGAGATTTATGAGGTGAAACCTAAGCGTTTCTGTTTAGGACTAGGAGTGCTTCCGCATGTTTCAAGCTCGCTGATGGGTGAGATGATGTGCGGCTAACCCAAAGCTGCTAAGTGCATGTGTGATCCATGGTTGAGTCTGTTATGTTCCTTTTGTGACTTATACAATAAGAACAAATGAGCCCAAATTGCTTTGTATAAAGGTCGATCCCGTAAGCACAGAATTGGTGGCCAACTGAGGGTCTATCACTTTCACAGAATGGGCCAGCTGGGGTTGAGCAACATGGCAGAGGGGAGGGGGGGAGTGATGAGGTGGAAGGTGTTGTGGGGGGGGGGGCATTCTCGTGACACAATCTTTAAAGAGGCTGCCGTTTCATCATCGCGCTGCACGGTGACTGGGATGTTCTGATGCACCGAGAACAGTGTCTGAAGGACGGTGTGTTCCTGCAGAGCTCTGCTTATTTGAGGTCAGGAATTTGGAACCTGTGCACGCCTGTCACCTGTAATGTGATTCGCCTGCTCCTGTGCCTTCTAGCTGACAGATGGTAAGTCTTGGGGATGGTATATAAAGAAAACGTTAAAGTAGGGGGAAAGTATTTTTATACCTCTGTGTCTGGAAAAGCAAACGCTCCCTGGAGGAAGACCGTGCACTCCCATGAAACGTACACGGAGCTCCCTGGACGCCGTGGCTGTGAAGCCCCATTGAAGTAATCGCCCTGCTGGCCTGTCTTTTGCTCCTTTACTGCTCACTCGCGGGTATCACCCTGACTCGCGGTTGGCCGGTGCGAAGCATGTTACACGCTGCGAGCGGCCCCCACCCCCGCGCTCCAGACTCGACCTGGACCACCGCCAGGGCCGTAGCTGTAAAACCTCACTCGTGTTTTTCGGAGAGGGGGAGAAGAAGCAGTTGAAATATGAGTCGGCTGCTTGCAGATTTGCAAATTTTAAGGGGGTGGCGGTGAATATTAACCGTGGCCTGAGCAAAGCCTGTAAAGTCACTATTACCAGTGATAACTCCAGTCATGATTCTGACAAAATGTTCCTGAAGGCAATGCATGCTGTTTATTTATACAAAAAAGCTCATCACAGATAAATGGCCGCAAATCAGAACAAAACATTAAAAGGAGTAGAATATATATGTTCCGTGAGAGGTTTTGTGGCACCACATGGGAAAACCCATGTCTCTCTACTTAAAATGGCTGCCAGCAAAATTAACCAGAGGTTAGTAAAAAAAAAAAAAAAAACCAAAAGCAAACATGGTCCAGACTGTCATTGAGGAAGCTCAGGAGCTGAGGTAGCAAAGACTTGAGATGGCATTTCTCTGACGGGGGCAGGTGACCGCCTCTCCTTTGACCCTTTCTGTGAGGCGAGCGCGTGCCTCTTGCGTCTCTGCGGAGGCGTGCAGGTGCATCACCCTGTTATCTCCCATTAGATCTGAGGTGGTAAACTGTCAAGCTGCAGGCTCGGTTCCGTGCTGATAGCGGTGTGGAGACACGGGGCGGCGTGCACCTCTGCGGCGAGGCGAGCGGCTGGCTGCGTTCCGAGGTGCCGCGGGCTGTGAGGAACCTTTTCTGCCTTTTTTTTTTCCTGCTAGCGTCTGCTTTCGCCTCTGTGCTTCGAGTACCTCGCCTATCCAGCAAACCGCAGGCAGTGCATTGATGGCAGATGATGTTCCGTAAGCCGTGGGAACGAGCCAGCTTCTATAACACCCCACACTCATCGCACCTTGTTCAATTAGGGCTAATTAAATCTGTGTAAACTGTGGATCATTCTCTGGGTAGTACTGCATCTTTTAGTGTGCATTCTGTACATATGATATATTTTGTTTTTGGTTTATTATAACCTGTTTATAATCCTGGCCATGTTGAGCAACTGACTGCTAAGCCTGTAAGTCTATAAACTCTACAGAATCGACTGTAAAGCTCGTGCCACACTGCTGTTATATTATGTAGGAGGAAAAGAAGGGAAGTCCGAGGAAGATCCACCAGCTCTCTGAACTTAAACTGCAGGGGAGTCAGAAACATGCAGGAATGTGGCAGACAGCCCTCCTAACCCGGTTTCCCCCCCTCTTTGCTACCAGGGAGTTTCAAGTATTCAAAGGGGGTGAGGAGGATGGTGAGCGTGTCCTGTGTTTGGGGGCGGAGCCTCTCAGGAGGGAATGGGGAATGACTATTGTCAGGAAGGGGCTCTCCCCGGGAAGTATCTGCACTGAGCAGAGAGGGAGACGCAGCTGGGGATTAACGCAGTGCGTGTTGAAGGACAGCCACGTGTTTGACGTCTGACCTCAGGCTGTGCCAGGGTGCGCTGGCTTTGGAGAGCAGGGATAAAATGCACAGTGTTTAAGTGTGTTAATCTCTCCTTCAGCTGAGTCAGCTTCTTTTCCAAGCCTCATTGGGTCGTCCATCTGGATCACGGTAGCTAATTTTAATAACGTGCCCAGTGCCCATCGCCATGTTTCCTAAGATTTCCTATGAGCTCGGAGTCTGCCTGGACAAGGAGTGCCAGATGGGAGGAGCTTCTGGCCACTAAATCAGTTCGCATCGGTCTCTTTTTTGATCGTTGCTTTATGGGGGAGGGGGGGCAGAGTATTTGCCAGGCAGCCGGGGAACTGGAAATGGGTCACAGGGCCCTGGGTCTCTGGAGTGGAAGGAGCGATGGCCTTCCCATGTGCTCTAAGATGGGGAGAAGGATGACTGATCAGTACAGGACGGGGCGTCTTTGCGGGGACCGGAGCTTGGAGATGAGATGTGTGCACTATGTTCACTGGACTCGGGTGGCCATTCTGCTGCTGGGGTGAGGCAAATTTCTACATAAGTCCTGCAGTAATAAGATCCTTTTGGATGATGAACTAAGAGTCCTGCTAAGATGGAATAAGACATACACTGTCTCTGTACATTAATAACACTGTGTGCCTGGGGAGTAACTCTGCCCTTTTCAGTGCAAAAGCAGCCTCTCATTCTAGGCTGTTCCTCAGATTGGAAAAATAGAAATGTCCTATTCACTGATAGAAACATCTTTAGATACAAATGTGCCATTCAGACTATAGAGAGCCCATTTAAGGGTACGGTTGAAATATAATAGTTGTATTACTTGTATATGAGTTTTTGTTCGCCGTAGGGCTGTCACCCGTCCGAATCATTCATTGGCCTGTCGATGTAATTTCACAATCTGTCCAGGTGAGGGTCTTGGTATGATGATGATTTAAAAAACACGGTGAATGCTGTCAGCGATTATCGATCCCATAGACCCCCGCAGACCGAGCTCTCGAAAACGCTAATAATGACTGTCTGTAAACCTGTCCATCAGTTGCACTCTACGATTAACTGCACCATAATAATGGAAGACTATTTAAGAATAGCATATAAAAATATGTAATAAACTGAACAATAGCCAAAAGACATGAATTAATAACTGGCTCACAAAGGGATGTAATACAAAATCAGAGCTTTGAACTTGAGGGGTTTGCTTTGTCTGATTGCCTTGTATTTTGTCTAATCCCAGCCATCTTCATCCATCCATCCATCCTTCTTAATGTGTATTCTTGTCAGGCATGCAGATAAACTCCTTAATTATGAATGAAAATGGTTTTATGTGGCCTGCCCCAGCTTTAACTGACCATATCACTATTTTTGTTTGCTGTTTCACAATGACCCCCCCCCCCCCCCCCCATTTAAGGACTGTGTAGTGAATTTGTGTAAAAATCATTTCTTGAAACTTGGACCAGGCAGGGGATCTATATTTCCTGGGGCCCCAAGCCCCTGCACACAGCCTTTAGTCCAGCTGTGCCATAAAGTTAATGGATGGAATGCAGTGCCGGTTTATTTCGGACTGACCCGCACTTAACTTCGCTCAGACGTGTTCCATTCCAGCTTGGTGTCGCCCATTAAACAAAATGCCCTCCAGTTTTCTAACTGTTGGAGGTTGGAGTTCTGCGAAGTAATTTTCCGGCTAGAAGGACATCCATCTTAAAACAAAAATATATAAAGCAGAGTAACGACTGTGTCATGCATCCTCGCTTCAAACGCGCCCTCGGATGCAGTCATTCCATCGCGGGCAGGCAGATCTCAGACAGTCTGCCCCCAGTTCTCAGGAAAGCAGGAAACCCCGTGTCGCCAGGACTTACGGGAATGGGCCAGTGCCTCTAGCAGGAAGAGCTCATTACACACCTAGCCATACAAGCACATCCTGGTGCACGCACACTCCCCCCCCGAGGCCACTCTGCGTGGGGTGCTGGATGACCCTGGAGGAATACGGGGAAAAGCATTGCCTGGGGGAGTGGCTCCGCTGTCCGCGTGCCGGGAGGTGCCAAAGCCGCGGCAGCACAGACGCCGAACTCTCGACAAATCTGTGCGTTCCGGAGCATTCCATAATTCATTTGGAGAGTTCATAATTCATATGTCTCCTGTTTCATCGAGCTGCTAATGTTTGCTCCTGAGCTCTTCCTCCGCCTGGAGAGTTTGTCTCATGCTGATCTTTCCTACAGCTAAATTATGTCTCTCCTCTTATTTTTCCTGCACATCCAGCTTGCCTTAACAGTCATGATTTTGTTTCCCCCCCCCCCCCCCCCACATTCTTGAATTTTTCTTTTTACTTGTGTATTTGAATTATGAAATGTAACACTTCAATGAACATTTATTCTTAGGACCAAACAATATTCATACATTTTATGGTTTTATATGACTCATTACACGATGAAGTACACGCAGCACACTGGCTGTCATTCCAGCCTCCTGGTATCTTCCTGTTTGATATTCTTTCCTTGACTGTATTCTGTTTCTGCTTGGAAACTGTTTTCTTGCTTGCTTTGAGAATGCCAGAATAGTTCTGTGTGTGTAAGCACGTATAGGTATGCATGCATGTGTATGTGTTTGTACAGTATATATGTGTGTGCATGTATTTGTTTATGTATATATGTAAAACAAGTAATCTGCGTCTGAATTGTTTTGAATTGGAGCTGATAACACTAAAATCGAATTGTAAAATCTTTATTATCATTGATTGTCAATCATAGTAGTAGTTATAGTAGTAGTAGTTATATCTTGCAGTTCTTCATAGTTACACATGTAAAGAGGAATATAAAGTTACTAGACGGATTTCTATACCATGTGTGCTGTGTGTGGCCTACAATGCAGTCTGATGTCTATGATCTATGTGTAACACTAGAAGGATACCTTAGGACACATCTTTGCCTTTTTTAGTGTGTCATGCCAGTGCCATCAGTGATGTTGAATCCAGAAGCAGGGTTATAAATATTTCATAATGAAGTTCATAGAGTCAATTGTAAGACACAGGGAGGATGACTACTTGGGATGGGTACCAAAACACGGTACTAAACGGGCCCCGGGGCTACATTTTTAAAGACTGGAGTATCTATAAGCTCTGACATTAACGGTATTGCATTCGGTACTGGAGAAATTAATGAAAATATTTTTTTTGTCTCTACATAAACATCATCTTTCCCAGTTTATCTGACCAGCTCCATGTCTGATTAAAATATTAATCTACAGTGTTCTCTCACGTTCGCGATGCACGAGCACACAGTCGCTGGTGTCGCTGCCCGATCTGCGTGCGCATGCGCAAAGTTTTCTTCCGCTTATGGCTGTGTGTGATTTGTATGCTGACATCCCCTGGACCCGGCCCGATCGGCGAGACCATGCGCACAAATTTAAATTTAAATTTTAATACATTGTAAGATGTAAAAGCATACGTACACAATACATGATGCTTAATATCCATTACTAGCCATTGAAATATATGACAAGTACAGCCTGCCTGCCAGGCAGATAGGCAGCTTTTTATTTTATGTGATATTGTAAAACACTTAAATGCATACAAACTCGTTGTGGACCGAGATGTTGTTAGAAATAATTAAAACTAACAAAAACGGCTGTGTCTTTATTTTATTATACTAATTTTAGTAATATTGTAACTCCCATGCGAGAGCAGTATTTGTCAGCTTACTGTGCCGATGGTATTGCATGAAAAGTTTGTTCCTGCGTTCTCAAATAAGGCAGAGATCTTAACGCATTGCTATACAGATCTGCAGTACTTTATAACATGCGCATGCAGATCGGGCAGGGGTGAGAGATCAAAAGTGTGCTTGCACTTCACTTCACTAGAATCAATGCGGACAGTGCTCCTTTCCAAAAGTGCAATAGTTTCACGTGTAAATGCCTTGCATTGAAACCATTTGTTTGTTTTACATCTCCATTATCAGAAATGTTTAAAACATTGCTGTATTGTTTTGTTAAATTTTCTTTAGTATTTCACTTTAATGTAAATTTGTTAAATAATAATGCAAGTTTGTTTAATAATGGTGATTAATGATGTTAAATAAAGCAATGCTAATTATGTTGGTAATTAGATTTTTTTTTTCCCCAAAACGTACCGATAATACCGTTAAAGTACTGGACCGATAAGCAGCACCGGAATGAGTAGCAGTACCGTTAAAATCTTAACGATACTAGCTTCTGCCGTGAGAGCGCATGTCTGGCGACTGAATGAACGGATGAAGCGCGGCAAGGATTTTCATATGGAATGAAGCGATTCCCTCAGTGCTGAGAAATGATCAGCAAACAAGACTGTGCCCTTGAGCATAGCTGATCAGCAGGTGACAGTGCTGGTCTGAGTCGATGTGTGATGTTCTGCTGTGGAGCTCCATTGTCATAAAGGCCATCTGATGTCACAATTCACATGCCAAATAAAGATCCATTGTTCATGTTTTACATACAGTAATTGAGTTGCATATAAGCTGTACGCATAGGGCAGTTGAGGGAAAGCATTCTGATTTCAGCCCTTGGTGTAGTAAGTGTGAATAGTGTACTACGTTTGACTGTAAATTGTAAATCCTCTGTCATGAGGTCAGATTGGGATTTAAAGTCAATGTAATGTCAAGCTTGGGTCCTTATTCTCAGTTAGGATTAGGTGAAGTGAGTTATTGGTGGATATTTTAAAACTCAGCTGTCATGCTTGAATCGCTAATCAAGCTCCCTTGTACTTAAACCCTAAATGCATTTTTATGTTGGATGAAAAAATGTTCATGAATTTTACAAAGTAAGGCTCATCTTATTCTGTACTTCTATCTGTTTTCTTTATCCATTGTGTATCATAACTCTTCTATGGAACCATGGGATTCGACCTGGACACATTTCAGTAACCCAAAGAACCACACACCAGTCCAACAGCGGTGTGTCTCCACTTGGTTTGGAGCCGAGGACCTTTCACGTGTGAGGTGAATGTGATAAACACTAGCATGTGTCCCTATCTGCCACCCGTCAACATCCAGCAGGCTTCTGTCAGATTTATTGGTGTATTTCTGCTGGGATGGACAGCTGTCAGTTGTGTTTTGGCACCTAGAAACGCACGCACCTCCCCATCAGGGACATCTATGCTAAGCAGAAGAGCTGTAGTGATCTGGAGTGTCTCATCCGATGAAATGAACAGTGATTCCCGAAAAGTAATAATTGAATGAATAAATACAGCCTGGATGGTGTCAGGTGTACCAGACAGTTTGATGAAGAGGTGAAAAAGAATGTTTTTTCCCGAGTAAAGAAGGTGAAAGGTGATATTTTCAGAAGACGGTGCATATTGCAAGGTGAGGTGATAAACTGGGCCGCATGAAGGTGGAGCTGTGAAATGAAACCCAGCACAGCATCTTATAAACTCCTTAAGTTAACTTTAGACCCAAAAAACTGTTAAACTTAGATATAACATCATTGTGTTTAACAAATTGGTGTCATGTGTTTTCAGATATTTTTTAATACAGGAAATGCATGTAGTACATGTTATTCCCAAAAATGTCATTTTACGTTTAAATATAAATGTGTGATTTAAATTGGCCCGGTGACCCTCGGCTAGATAATTTGTTGGAGGATGGATGCATGGAATGGAAGGGGACGTCATTATCATTGTGACACTTTTATCAGGGAGGGTCACGGTGGCACCAGGCCGAGCAGGTCAGGTCAGATCATTCTCCCCGAGGCCACACAGTCAAGCTTGTTCTGGGGGGATCCACAGATGTTCCCCAGTCTGCCGGGAGATATAAACCCTCCGGCCTGTCCTGGGACGTGCTTGAGGCAGCTCTCTTGGGAACTGAACAGGTGGCATCCTTGTGAGATGGCGGAGCCAGCTGACTCCTGTCGATCTGCTCGAGCATCCCTTCGGCCCTCCTCACCCTGCTGTAGGGAACGAGCCCAGCCTCCATAAGGAGAAAGCTTATTTCAACCCCCTTTTTCCATTATAAACCATGTCCGTAGGTGAAGATAAGGACATGGATTGACTGGCAATCTGTGAGTCTCACCTGACGACTCAGTTCCCACTTCAGCACTGCAGACCAGCTCCAGTTCATTTCTTAATCTCACGTTCCCTCATACCATCACTCAGAAGCGAGATTCCAAGGTGCTTAAACACCTTCACAATGGGTTAAAAACTCCCCCTCACCTTTAAGGAGCAATCCAAGAAAGCACTGTGACCTGATTCTCGTCCTGGTGGTTCCATACTTGGCATCAAACTGTTGAAAGTGTGCTGGAGGTCCAGTTCAGATAAGGCCAAGAGAACAACATTTTCTGAAGATGGCAGTAGTGACACTTGCAGCACACCCCCACATGCCCTTCCAGCCAGGATCACATCTTAATGTCGTCATGAGGCCCTTATTGTCATACCATCCCGTCAGGGGCTGGATGGATGATTTAACTGATGCATTTTCAGGTAGTTTTAAAATGCATATCAGTTTCATATTTTTTTTTTCCTTTTCTGAAGCAGTCTGTTTTTCCTCCTCAGGAAAATTGAATCCACAGACTTTCCTTGAATTTGTAAGAAGTGAATTTATTTGGAGTGCATGGCAGTCTGCATCACGTCCTGAAAGTGATTTTTAATTGATGATTTGTTTTGTACAAATTGTGGAATTGGCCTTTTTTGGAGAATTCGTTACAAATCCGTTATTTTTCATAAACCTATTTCTGCTTGGATTCATCAGTAACTTGAGTTTTATCGTGACGTGAATGGAGGGAAAAAATAAATAAAATGTAATTCCTCTACTGAGTATTTTTATTTGGAGTATGGCTTCTGCGTCCCCGGGGCTTCCAGGTGCACTTTTTCACTTCTTATAAATGATTTATTGGAAGCTCACATAGACCATCCTAGGCAAAGGAGCATCAGCTGATGAATCTCACCAACCTTCTGATACGTTGCTAGTTCCCAATTTGTGGCTTGTTTGGGAGAGTTACTCCTGGGTGATGTTACTGTGTGTAACCACAGAAACATAACCTAAAGCTGTTACATTTCCCCCATCCCCTTGGAAAGAGTGGCATTTTTTTCTGGAGAATGGAGAGCAGTGAGTCACGTTTATGTGTTTCGGTAAGCAGGAAAGGAGTGAAGTAGAAACAGGTTCCTTAATTGTTGAGTTACTCATATTTTCTGTGCCGATTTGATTCATTTAATGATTTGTTGCCTGCTAAGCAATTTTATTTTTTAAGCATTCAGTGTTTTGCAGTTAAAGCATAAGATCAGAGCACTATGTAGCCAAAGTATGAACTTTGGTTGGCGTGAATACATTTTCGTGTTGGCTTTACACAGCAGTTAAAACGGTTAAATGGCTGTTTCACGCTAAAAGTGGAGCACTTCTGCGAGCACAGAGCATGCTTCAAAGCAGCGCTCCCAGTTGATGCAGCAGGAGAATGGAGAGTGTGAGGGAGACGGGGACAGCACAGCCCAAACGAGTGCGGAGAGACGCAGCCGCAGCTCTGCACACAAAGTGTTCTGGGGCCTAGGCAAGTACTTTGTGGTTTATTTTCCATGAAGGAAAGGCATCATTACGAAACCGCGTACACACCAGATAGACATGGGTAATATTTTTCGGCAATGCAACACGATGCTCCAGCGAATGCAGCTACTATCGACTGTCCTGCTTGTAGCTAAAAGCTGAAGCCATCAATTTTCGCTTTAAATGTTCTCATTGAACGTGTGAGAAAAAGCACTGCTTATTGAGACGAAAATCTACCTATATATATTAGAACTGGGTTTTTTTTTGTATCTTGTCGGCTTGCACTAGATGGAAATTTACATAAAGTTTGTTTCCGCGTCGCTGCCTGTCAATCGGGAGTCTTTGCAGCTTCCAGACAGCTTGACCTTAGTTTTTAGCGTCTTGTAAGGTCTGTCTGTAGCCGGACTTACTGTAGGTGTAATAATTATGCTATAAATTTACAATGTAAAGCGACGAGCTTGACCCCGCAACTGTGATTTAGAAGCCGCTGTCACTGGCAATGTAACAGGTAACAATATTATGACGTACCTAAAACAAGCGTTTCTCTAATTTGTTCTGAGTCATGGAGAAACTTGAGTTATCCTCCGATCGGGGCGCCGAAGCTATTTCTATTTATTAGGCTAAAATACACGAGTCCTTCCCTATTGTTGTCCCAATGATTAATCTGGAAAATATTTACAAAGCAACTGTAATATATTTTTGTCGAATTGAAATATTTCTGGTGTAAAGATTAGAATAAAATATACATTTTCAACTTTTGATTTTAACTCCCAATTTTACCGTCATTTGAAGTCAGGCTTGTTTTTTCCACGATATCTTTAATACAGGACTACTTGTTTGTTTAAATGAAGCGCCTACCTGTCGATTTCTTTTCTTTTTTTCCAGAATATTCCGACTTCTTTTTACAACAGTAAGCTGTTAATTCTCGCCAGACAATAAAATGACTTTAAAATTATCACCCAGTGTTCACCTTAATTAGGCCTAAATAATACCATCAACTCCCATTATGAACTTAAAATGTCAAGCTGAGCGCAAGTGCTAAATCATCGCATTCAGCTCCATACCAGTATAATAATCCAAAGATTAGATTTTGCCATGTAAGATTTTACTTTTTGGTTTCTAAATATGCCAAAAACGATCTTAAAACTCAAGCACGTTTAATCGTAATTTCGCTGATGTGACCTGGGCACTGCTTATCAAAGGATCTTCTTTTTTCGCCACATTTAAGTCGCTCTGGGAGGATTTACATTCACTATGTAGGTGAGCCCAAAATAGCGTCCTGTAGGCCTACTTTTTATCCACCACAATATTTAATAAACTATCGAATTATCATATCCTGCAAATATGCAACAACTCGAAAACACCACTTGTCATTTTAATGTATTATCAAGTTTTATTTTCGGGTTTTTACAGATTTGTCATATTATTTGTTGCATTGCATGTGATGTTGTGATGCATTAAATATACAGTGGCCCATCAGGAGCGCATTGTTGCGTTCGGATACCACGAGAATCATTTGCGTGACTTTGCTACATACTGTTAAGTTCAAGATGTCATTTACGAATTACACCAAGTGTGACGCATTTCAATAAACCAATATAATACGAACTGCCTTTTTCCAGCGCTGATGATGTGTATATATGAAGGAACATTCTATAAATTAAGTTTTTGTCCGATTGCAGCGCAAAATATTCAAGTTATTTATATTTAAGATTCGGACGTTGTGGAAATTGTATGTTTAGTTAGTAAGTGGCTTATGCATATTATAATATCTCCCTGTATATGATATAATGATATAACTTTAACTAAGTGGCAGTTCTATGCATGGTAGGCGGCTGTTTTACTTTTTTGTTTTTATTTTTTATCACGAGTCAAACTAGTTTAAATGTACTGTTAAAAACCCGACAAATTGAAAGGTTGTCCCGTTATTTTTTCATTCCCTTGTTAAAGTCTGTCCTGCGTGTTGTTTTATTCTATAAAATGTAATGGTCTTCTAGGCAGATGTGAGTACCACAATTGCCTTTTTGTATATAGTTTGTCGACGTTTCAGTCATATTCTGATCGTTACCATCATACCAGTTGGGTGTAAGTTGTCTAATTGTTATTTCGACACTATTTAGGCCTACCTTTTAATGAAATGTTAATGTGAATATATAGACTCTTTATAAACACGTACATTGGGCTATATCTCTGGAGTTTTGGTCGTTCTTTTGTAAATGAGGAAACACTAATTAATTGTGTTGTCTGTAGACTGGATTGAGTGATCCAACTTGTATATGTGTGTACTCTGAAGATTAACGTCCAAATTCCCATGATTTGTGATCCGCCAATGTTTAATCAATCGATTACTGAATTTCTGAATTCCATAATCGCGGTGCATTTGGGCTGTGTTCCGTTTTTTTATATAATCAGGAAAATGGGTTAGTGAGTTATTGGCATTACATGCACTTAATGATATTTGTGGATCACATTAAGTACTCGCTTTTTATAACCTGTCTGTCGAATTCTTGTATAAAATGAGAAGCACTATGAAGACATGGATGAAGCAGGTCTTTATCATGCGTCGTCTTTAAGAGACGGTGGACAGAACACGGGATGGCTTTGGGAGGAGGGTGAATTCTGAAATAACTTGTATTAAAAAGAAGCTAAAGAAGTATGAGCGTTTGTTTTGATTGGACGATGGAGGTGTCAGATAGGGCGCATCTGCGTCGCAATTGGCTGACATTAAGTTTTATTAAAAGCGGAGCAGTTCCGATTGGAGCCGAATCAGGAAGAAGGTCTCGAGCTGCCTGCTGTGCTTCTCGGCTGCACGCAACTTTCGGCTTAATATTGATATAAAACGCATCAATTCAGCCGCCTCGCCAAGTTTTTTCCCCCCTCCTGGTCGGACAGAGTGAGTTGCACGTTTGGAAAATGGCCTGTTTGAAATCACGGATCCGAGCAGCGCTCGTTATGTAGCACAGGAAATTCCGATGTTCAAGGGGAATGCAAAATATTTTTTTCGGAAGGTAGCTAGCGTCTTAGCTTAGCTAGCCAATGGATGTGAAAGTCGCTTGTGGGATTTAATGGAGACAGCAGCGTGATCAAGGCTGATGCACAGCCGCGTCTCGCCTTTGGCGTCTCGAATGCGTGGCCAGCCGTCGTGTCCCGTGTTGCACGATCGTAGTCGCTCATGGTAAAATATAAATGCTGCAACCTCGTACAGCGCATGAATATTATCTTGAGCATGCTACTTCGGAAGTAGGTCACCGTTTTAGCATGTCTTCTTGTCAGTTGTGAGATTTTTCTCTTTTTTTTCGACGCTAGTTAATGTCACGGTAAATCTGTCACGATGAAGAGTATCCCGACAGCTGGTTTTATTCCCCGATGCCAACTTCCGCAGGTTGATTCTTTTTAATTATAATTCCCGTGATATGGGGGAGGAGGTAGCTGCTCATTGCGATCGGGGTGGATTGATGTTGTTTATTTTTTTATTTTTACTTTTAGGTGTCATTGTCAGAAAGTAAAAGGCGCTGGATGATGCGTTGCATTAATTCGCGGTAATGCATATCCATCTCAACGACGTGGCTCGAGTTACTTTAAATATTTTATCTTGCTATAAGAGCTGCGCTTGCATCAGCTTGTGGCCGACTTTAGACTCTGGGAATGTTGCTCAGCAACATCGAAATGATGGGTATAACTAGCTCTCTTCCGAGAGCTGAAATCCTGCTACTTGAATCGGCAGTAAAGGGAAATGATTGTATTTAATGAGGGGCCGAATTGCACTGACAATCCGAATGAGACTGATTTCTTTAAGTATTAGTGGTGCATTGTAAAAGCACGTTTATGATCGTGATTTATAATCTTTATTGCCGTACGTATGGATATTCGTGTGCTTTGGGATGATGGTGGAGTGATATGTCGGGACCGAGCAGCCCCGTAGCAGACTGTACGTGTAGACGGCACGGACATTTCTCCAGGATCGGCTCCCAAGCCGCTCCGATCGCTCCGTTTATTCCCAAGCCGGGACTCGAACCTCCCACCTACCGAGCAAGATGCCGACACTATGCACATGCGTATTGCTGCTTACGGGCGATTAGTTGTTCGGTGAAATCGTTTATCTCAAGGTACAAAAAATTGCTCTAATCTGTTTTATTTCTGTAGCCAATGCATTCTTCTTTTTAAAGGGAAATTGGACAGTTGTGTGGCACGGCGGTTTAAGTGTGCCGTGTTGATATTAAAACATTATAATTATACCTGTGTTGATTTGCTCTTCCACCTTTTTTACGGTTTAGAAGAGTGAACAATGCGAAGTCGGATTTTAGGGGAAGCCCCGTGAATTTTCCCTTGTTATTGCTTTTCGATCTAAAAGCGGTCTCTGCAGGAGGCATAGTCTTATGCCGGCGGATGTCAGTAACCCATGTCCATATTAGTGAAGATTAGTATTTTATTGATCGGAGGAAATGAGGCGTTAATGGTCCAGCGGTTTGAAGGGCGGTGGTGTTTTGCCACGTTGTTTTTTGTTACGCTTATTTGGGAGACTTCGTTTCGGGTGTAGGTGCTTAGGTCGGATTTTAACTATTAGTATAATTAAAGGACGTTTCTGTGTAAGATCCCATTAATTTTGTATTATTTCATAGTTGTCACCTAAAATTAAAGTGCGCTCAAGTTAGATGTCATGTGAATGAGCAGAACTCCGTCTTGTTGCTGTGAAACAGTTTGCTTTGGCATCGCCAGAAAGAAAACACTGCATGTGGCATTTTTAAAACCCTCATTAATTACACATGTGCCTTTTCTTCTTGAGTCTTTTTGGTGCTTCATTAAGCCAGCATCTCTAAAAAAAACAATGGGGCATTAAAACCTGTCTAAATTCCATAGATTCCCAAGCCAAGTATTGTTTGGCTGGTTACCTTTTATTGCATATTCCTTATATGAATGAACATCAGGAATGTACATTCAGAAAGGACTTTGAAAAGACATCTTTTAACTTTCGAAGCATAACTTTCAGCACTGTTAATGACTTGTTTGTTTATTTTAGTCAAGGAATTGATGGCAGCGTTTGATAGGTGAGAACCCACACAGAAACAAGTTCACATTTCAGATTGTGCAGAATGGGTCTGATTGAAACATTTTGAATAGCTTTGAATGGCAGGGCAGCTCAGCTAGCAGTTTTGAATGCAAAATAAAAGGTAAAAGCATTACAGGCGGGTGAGGTTACAGTGGTGTCTGCTTCTCTATTGACAGGTGGGTGGGTGTGATTTAATTGTGGAGGTGATTCTGCGGTTTGTAGGAGATGCTTAATCATTCTGTGTAGACGTTCTCTCCTGGTTAGTGTGATGTAAACCAGCAGATTCTGGTTTTATATTTCTGCACTAGGCAGCTTTCAGCTGGTGCATATTGTAAATGATTTATTTACATGGTGGCACGGTGAGAATGTTCCCTTCAGAAGCCATGAATTGGGTTTGTTAAGGGTATTTAAACTCCATTTTCCTCTCTCCCTCTTCAGTAGTGATAGAATCTTTTTTTTCAAGCCCCTCTTTAAGGAGCGTGGCATTCAGGATCCGTTTGGGGGGGGGGGGGCAGCTGAACGTGCAGTTGAGACGTGTTGCAGAGCAGTGTGTTTCGGTTCAGTCATTTTGAAGTTTGTCACCTGCGAGGGAGAGCGAGGGATTTTGATCTGTGGTGGAGGTTTCGACACGGCTGGTGGCACCAGCATGAGACACCACTGGGTGCTTCCATGGTTGTTGGGTGGAAGCGCTGAGTTTCGGTTCTTGGGTGTGGAAATTTTAACTTGTAAATCGCCACATGTGGAAAGAACAGCCAAGAAGGATTCGGTGTACCTGCGGTGGCACTGAATACCTCTCGGCGCCTCCCCGTTTCATCAGCGCTGGTATAAGCACTGGTACCTTCAACAAATGCTAAGCTCGAATTTGAAATTTTGCTCCAATCCAGTCTGAACATCGCAGTACATTTAATGATAAGCGGCGCTCTGATTCTGTAGGAGTTGCTCAATGAAATGTAATTTAAGCAGACACCACAGTATACAGTCGAGTTCATTCCCTCAATGCTGAATTAACTGTGCAGCTGTTTGCTGCCCTTGTAAAATGGGAATCAGGCAACTGGTCCCCCCCCCCCCGGCAATGTGGTACTGATGACATAAGCACTGTTTCTGCAACTGTCCAGTTGGCAATAAACTGATACCTCCCCTGAAAACGCGATTCTTCCGGGAGTTTGAACTGTTCGAGTGGCCAAGTCCTGGTGGTGGGAAGGCAGAGCCGATCCTGTCCCGACGCTTATTGGGCTGTGCTGTAAACTCCTCTGGAAATGTTTGGGATTTGGGGCATTTCCCTCTGAGGTCTTTGTGTGTCTGTGTGTGTTAATGTGACGGTTCTCATGGATGTGTTGTGGGTGCTAGTTCTGCTAGCAGACCATATTTATTATGATGATTGTTATTTTTGCTGCCCCCCCCCCAGTATCTGCTCTACGATGCAGGGCTCTTGTGGCGCTGTTAAGTGACACATTCCCTTCTTCCACGTATGTGATTATATTCATCCACCGATGAGGCAAATTGGTGAGCCAGTCGCCGCAGGTGGAGTGTCACAGTGACCCACAATTGGACCCACAATTGGATTCGTTGTCCCCTCACACCTCCGGGGTTACGCTAAGGCCTCTGTGAGTGCGGAGGATTTGCAAGTCCTCCTCGTGTTATCTGGCTTTCCCGGCTACTTGGCGTCGTTAGATTGCTCACAGAGCGTGGTCATGTGGGTGTGAGCGTGCCTGTGATGGACTGGCATCCTGACCGGGGTGTACCTTGTGCCCTGTGCTGCTGGGGACAGGTTTCGGGGCCCCCTTGACTCTGACCGGGATGAGCGGTCAGGAAAGGGATCCACGGTGATTCCGATTTGCATGCTGGCTCCTCCCTCCCTGGTGCAGCCGCACCTTTCCCTGGGGGCCCTGGGGCCTGGTGCGTCGTCCTGCAGCTCCGCGGCTCTTTACACGTTCCCGAAGGCGGGACTCTCTAGCGCGGCCCCGCAGCCGCACGCCGCCCGGTTGCCGGAGCTCTCCGCCACGGCCGAGGGGTGACGTGGGGGTGGGGGAGGGGGGGAGCGGGGCAGAGTCGCTTGCTGAGCTCGTAATTAGAACAAATCTGCATAATTTTGTTTGGCTTTATCTCGTAGAAACAGATGGGAGAAAATATGCGATGTGCAGGTTTTTCTGGAGAAATTTTACTTGGGAAGGGAGTGAATTGCATGGCCGTCGTGGAAATGCCACTGGGAGCCGTACGGGATTCCATACAGGTCCATAGCACGGCTAGGGAGAGTGCTGTGACTGTGAATTTTCTTTTTTTTTTGGGGGGGGGGGCATGCAGGAATGGTTGAGCAGATACTGCTCTTAGCACTGTGTAATGAGTGATATGAACCTGCGAAGTACCACAAGTTTTGTTTTGCATCACTGATTTGCTCGAATTACTAAATAGATACTTGCCGGAGAAAAATTCTGAAAATAAATGTATCAAAAATTTGTGTTACTGACCCATTTAAATGAAACTAAGAGCTTATTGTCACCGCAGGTGTTGTATCCATTAGTGATTGCTGCTCACATGAGCATGTGCAGTGTTGAAGTTCCGCAGTAGCATTAGGGGCAGGTAGGTAAGTGGCAACACCTCATGAGTATCCGAATTTTATGGATTTGATGCAGAATCTATTTGTAATGTAATCCTGGGGATACTGGGTGAGAGAACCTGGGTATATAACAGGCGAAATGTATGGCATTGCAGGTAATTTCCCCGTGAGCTTTACTGTGGTGAATTTGGCCACTCTGTAGTTAAGCCCCATCATCCATATGTGCCGAATGCTTGTAAGACGGTCAACTTCTGACCGCCCTCCGTTTCTCTGGATTCCCAAACCTTCGGCCATCTCTGTCTGTTGCGGGCAGTGATTCCGGAAGTGTCTCCTTAAGTGTTAACAAGTGTGATTTTTTTATTTATTTATTTTTATAGATTAAAATGGTTTAATGAGACGTGGTTTCATTGTGGTAGAGTGAGAGTTTCAGCTGTAGCAGGGACACCTAGCGTGGGCTGGATATCAGACGATGGTAAAAAAAAAAAAAAATCATACTGCTCTGGGTACGCGTATCTGCTGAGCAAAATAAACAGAATAAAATTAATATTTGAACTGCAGGAGACGCAGTTCTGAGTTGTGTGTAGCTTTCTGATTTGGTGAATGTTAATGTCGCAAAAATCTGTCCTCTTACCAAGATGCTAGTTCCACTTATGATGTCCGTTTGATTTCTGTCTGTGAGGTTAATATAGTTTGTTTGCGTACTAAATGGAATGCCAAGTATGTCTCATTAGTTGTTTTTGTTGTTGATTAACCAGCTGTGTTGATTTTGGTTTCGCTTTAATGAGACGCTGGGCTTGGAGCTAGTCAGCCTTCCTGGCGAGTCCGGACCCTGTTCGGTGTCGTCTGCCCCGGTTTAACGACGCACTTCTGGCTGCTGTCGTTCAGCCGTCTGCAGCCGGCTGCGTCTCCGGGGCCTTTCCGCGTACAGCCCTCGTTATCCTGCACTAACGAGCGCGGCGGAGCTCGTTCCCCCGCATGCCTTTCGCTGGAGATCCGTCCTTCCCGGTGGCATGTGAAGCGGGAGCCATTCGGGTTGGGAAGACGGGACCTGAAGCTAAATGGTGGCTTAAGATCGCCTGAAAGCCTCACGCTCTCCATTTCCCGTGAAATGACACTGGGTGGAGTCGCCATGGAGTCTCGTGAAGTTGCCCGTGGCGACCGGGGTGGCCATTGTGCCCGCTTTCTCTACCCCTAAAAAAGGGTATTCAGTCCAATCCCACTGCTTGGTTTTTTAAACAAGCCCCCCCGCCCCCGGTTAATTTCACGGGTCTCCTGTAGGCGCTCACGTCGCGGGCCTCTGCACCCTGAAACGAATGCCCCATAGATAATCTGCCTCTTTGTCAGACGGCTCCTCCTGGCACCGGACTCTCCGTCGCCGCAGCCAGACAGCCGGGCTTTGTGTGCCCTCGTTTGCGGCCGTGGGACGTGCTGTAGTGCTCTGGGGGGGGGGGGGGGCAGGCAATTGGGGTATGCGCTTGGTATTCACACAGCAGCCTGAACTGAACTGTTGGGGTGGTGGGGGGGGGGTTCTGTTGTTGTGACCCACAATTGGAGGCTTGAGTGAGGGGAGTGTGGTGCCGCACCCGAGTAGAGGCGTTGCGAGGTCTGTGGGTGGCGGGGGGGCTTTGTTTCCGTGCCGTCTTTGCCCAGGCTGCTTGTCCTGGCCCAGCTGATCACGCCGACACCTTTTGAGAAGGGGCCGAGATGCTTCCTGGGGCAAGGGACACATATGCTATGCTCAGTTTTCCTGCTGTCAGGTGGGATTGGAACTGCCTTTGGACTTTGAGGGCCTGCTGGGGTAGCTCTCCCTAGAACCAGCAGATTCTTCACATACTCCGAGTCCACCTTAAATGGAAACCGAAAGCATTTTTCCGATTTCGGTTCTGGTGGCAGGGTGCCGCAGTTAGCACTGTTGCCTCACTCATCCAGGGGGTTCGATCTCTGACCCGGCTCGCTCCGTCCGGAGTTTGCACGTTCTCCACCCGTATCCTCAGGGGGTTTCCGGTACTCTGGTCCCACCAGTCCAAAAACATGGAGTTACCAAATTGACTGTAGGTTTGAATGTGTGCATCCCGTCCTGGGTTATTCCCCGTAATAGATAGACGGGCAGGTCCAGAAAATAGAAAATGGATGGATGGATTCTGATTGGATGTGAATTTAATAAGTACAAATTGAAGGTGAGCTTGTTTGCCTCTCGGGCCAATCAGGAAACTTGTGACCGCAGTGTTAAGGTGCCGTGTTGTGGTTTTCTGATCTCACGCAGTGGCACGATGAACCATCCCTTCCCAGCGGCCATTGTGTGACATTTGGGGGGGGGGGGGTGACACCTTTGTCGTCATTGTCCTTGAAGTGGATTTCAACGTTTGATTTGAATTTGATACCTGCATCAAATGGACTGAATCTTTAAATAGGAGTGGATGAATATGTGGGTGTGTGGCTTTCCTGTCCGTCTTCATTAAATGCCGTAATCCTCTATGCCGCCCTGTCTCTATGATAATTGTACCCACTCCGCAGTGCGATGGCACATTTAAAAAAAAAAAAAAAAGAAACAGTTTAGTGGTATATTTAGAGAGTCAGCAGTTTTTAATCCTTCATGCCAGTGCATTTCCCCGTGCTGCCTGGTGTGTTGTGTGTACCAGACATCAGCGTGGCTTTGAGGTGGTAATGTTCCAGAACATGGTGACAGGATCTGCAAGATGGCTCACACTGCTCGTCTCCTATCCGTCGTTGATGTACAAGGTGCCACAGTTGGTGATATGATTTTTTTTATTCTATTTGTCTTTTGGAAAGGGATCTCTAGCCGAGCCCTGTCAGGATGTGGACGTCACTCGCCTGTTTCGCGGAATCGCTCTTCGATAAATATTTGCGGGTGTTCTCCACGTCAGCCTGCCTGCTCGCTGCCCACTTGCGTGGAAGACGCGCGTTGCCGGGGGTTGCTAGGAGACGGTCCCTGGAACGGGCTGCCGGGGCGCAACGGAGGGGATGGTGGCATGTTGGAACCGCCCGCCTAAATCATCGCGCCGCTATTCGGGTTCGAGATAAATGTTAAGCTAAATGTCAAGTGGCGGTTTGAGCGGTTAGATCAAGCCGTGCGTGTCAGCACCCTGCACGTTTAGATGTTCCTTTCAACACTTTCATCAAAGTGCTTCGTGTCTAAACGCCATTGTGATGGCTGGGGTGGTGCGGTAGCACGGTGGTTGAGGGTTCCCTTCTCACGGGAGAACATGCAGATTCCGCACACAGACCGTCTCCTGGGTCCTCTGCCTCAAGAGCATAGCGCCGGGCAAGCGGATGTTTCTGAATTGGCATTGTCGTGTGACTTGGCAGCATCTTGTGACTCCATGCTGGGCTGGCATCCCATCTGGGGTGTCCCCTGCCTCCTGCCCTGTGCTTCCTGGGGAGGGCTCCAGGCTCACTGTGACCCTGCTAGGATAAGCGGTCATGGATAACGGCTGGATGATTTCTTTGAAGGCGTTACATTTGGTAGCTGTATTTAGACGTCACATTTGGTTGCTGTGTTGTGATTGGATGCTCGTGATAGTGACTGAAAGAAGACTTGCTTCAGAGTGCCGCCTATTCTTGGCACCGTCGATCCCTCTGCTCTGCCATGACGGATTACACTGTGCCTCAGACAGTAGAGGGTATAACGCGTGAGCGTGTCTGAAGGGCTTAGCGCCACGTGTGCGATCGGCGACCTCTCCAGCTTGCGGCGCCCCCCAGTGGAACTGTCTGTCAGTGCGCCCATCTCACAGCAGGATCAGACAGATCCAGTCAGGAGACTGGATGTGGGCCTGTATATGTGGATATTTACATTACTCTGGAATATTTTTCAGGATGCTTCTTACTATTGGGTTAAACTTATGAGCTGTTTGAGATCTCTACTTAGACTAGCCCTTTTGTGTTCATTTTAAGATTGAACTCTTAATTTTTGATCCTGTTTCTCTCTACAGGCTCTGAGTGGAATTATGTGATGACCCACGCGAGGCAAAAAGATTCCCTGAGCCAGTACCAGAGCGAAGGCCGGGACCAGGTGGGGGGCGGGCCGCATGGTGAGGCAATGGGCGGAGCCTGGCCAGAGTGCCCTCTGCGAGGCAGCAGGACCAAGCAGGGTGTGGCCAAGAGAGGCGTGGCTAAGGACGTCAAGGATCAGAGTGTAGAGAAAGACAGGAAGCTGTACCCGCTCAGGGGCAGAATGGGCATGCCCGATGTGGGCACCCGGAACTGCCACGTGCTGCTGACCCGCCTGGAACCCGGAGGCGACGAGGAGCAGGAGGCGGGTCACGTGACTCCGCCCGGCGGTGCGGAGGAGCGGGGCTGCCGGCCCAGCCAGCGGAGGATGGGGCATCAGGGCTGTGGCAGAAGCACGGGGCGAGCCCTACTCCCGGCGTCGGAGTCCAAAGCCAAGGCGGAGGAATCTGATCACAGCCCCCCGCCCCCCGAGCCCCGGAAACGCAGGGTGGCCTCGCTGAACGCCGAGGCCGTCAACAGCCTGCTCCTGGAGGATCCGCAGCAGGCTGCCCGCAACGCCAAAAAGCAGCAGCAGCTGCTGGGCCTGCGTCACAGCGGGGAAGGCGGGACCCCGTGCGAGCCGGCCAGGGACGAGGGGGGCCCCCGCAAGGGCCAGGACGCCCACAGGGGCCCCCAGAAGGCTGAGCGAAGTGGCAGCCCCAAGGCGGCCAAGAAGGTGAAAGCGGATGGCGGCAGTGCGCCGGGGCTCAGCCTGGACGGACCGGCCCCCAGGCGCTTGGCGGGGCTCAACGCCGCCGCCCTGCTGAAGCTGACGAGCACCTCGGCGGGCACCAAGCGGCGGCTAAAGGTGGAATGCAGGGAGACGTGCAGAGGCGCTCGGGGGAAGCCGCTCCACCCGAAATCGCGCAAGCAGCGGCACCGGCCGCACGGACACCCGCAGCCGGCGCCGCCGGGGGGAGGCTGCGCGCTGTGCAGCCGCGAGGCCCTGCAGCCAGAGGTGGAGTGGGCGGGGACGGCGGTGGGCGGCGGCTTCCCCAAGGCGGGCTACCAGTGCCGCAGCTTGCTCAGCTACCCCATGAAGGCTGTCAAGGAGGAGCAGACTGAGACTGAGGTCAACCCCTACTACTGCTGTGCCCAGGAGAACATCATGGACTACCACAGACTGGCCCTGTTCCTGGGCCCGCAAGCCTACGGCGAGGCCGAGGAGCGCTCCGCCTCTTCTGTCAAGCAGGAATTCCGGCCCCGGCACCGCCCCCTGGCGCCCGCGGCCTACGCGGCCGACGGCCATTCCTACCCCTGCCTCTCCTGCTTCTACGTCCACATCCCACACCAGGGGGCCTCGCTGGCCCCCATTAGCACTAGTCCCATCCCATATCCACCCTCCACGATGCCGCCCATCAAGCTGTGCCCCAGCGGGGTGCCCGGCTCCCTCCCCTCAGGGATCCCCCACCCGGCCTTCTGCGGCTCCGTCGCGTCGCCCTGCTTTGGCGAGGCCTGCGGGGTCGGCGGCTTCGCCTACAGGGCAGTTCAGCCCCTGGCCAGTAGGAGGTGCTCCTACAGCTCGAGTTGCTCAGGGTGCGGCCACAAGATTAAAACAGGTAAGGGGTCTTGCGGAGGACAGTCTTGTTCGTTCTGTGTGTTTCCGTGCCTCAGCGGTTTTTGACTCGCGGGCCTGACTGGGGAAATCCATCACATTACCGTGTATTTTCATTGCAGTCGGAATCGTTCATGAGTAAGTGTGTACCATATGGGAGGTACATGGAGATAATCTGAAATCGAACAAAAATAAACCAGATCTGAAATGCCCCCAGATGACATCAGAGGCCGACACATTTCTTTAGAAAACAAGGCGTATGATCTCACTTTCCGGTGCGTGTAGTAACATTCCCTCCGGATGTGTCAGGGCACTGGCTGCTGGTGATAGATGGACAGAGTCATGTTGCCTTTTAAGTGAGTCTCTCCTTTACAGCCACGTTTAACATGGCTGACAAAATTATTCTAAACTTCTTTTTTTTTTTTTATGTGCTCAAACCCTATTGGATGGTGCATTGAAACGGTCAGACGCGTCTATGATGCACACGTGCGTGCCGGTTGTCAATTCCTTCTGCTTGTAGGGTTTGCAGGGCTAATATTCTGCTTAGTAACACACCTTCCTCCGTCTCCTCCTCCTCTTCTGTGGCTCTACTGCTGTCGGTGCTGTTTTCATTACAATTTCCAGCTGTGCCCCATCAGATTGTACAGCTGCTGTGTTTAGATGCTATATATACTATATATATATAAATAAAATAAATAAAAATCTCGCTGGTAATTAAATGGCTCATAGACAATTGAGTTAATGGCTACGCTTTTTTTCGGCCGTTTATACAATGGGAGCAGGCGAATAAAGAAATGGCTTTAGACAGATGGCAGCAGTGTAGCGCAATGGCTAATAACTGCCATTGGAAAAGCATTTCGCAGCGAATGATTCCAGCGCTGAGACTGCATACGAGATACTGGTTACCCGCTTGATTTAAATGGATGGTTAATGGGTATCGGTTGGGCAGCTGGTACAATGGTGGTTAATGACCTGGGGCTCTCGTGGGATGTGTGCTTATGTCCTGGAGGGGCCCTACCGGAGGAACTCGGAACGGGACACTTAGCCTCAGCCTTTCCGGTACAATGTCAGATTAATGGGTGAAGCTGTAAGTCTCTTTGTGCTGACACGTCAGCTCGGTAGCTGGATTTAGCCTGCAGTGAGGGTCGTTCCGTTTTGGGGCTGATTATCAACTTAGGAAAGTTGGTAAATGGCACTTGTACCTTGGAAGTGTTGGAAGCATCAGTTCATCTCAATCTTAGGAATGACTATAGTTATGTAAAAAAAAATAAAGACTTTTGAAGGACAAATCATTTGCCGATTAGACTGACAGGTAATGGGCGGAAAACATTTTACACCCAGCAAGAGACAATTTGGTGCTGTACTTGGGAACATCTATGGGATTTGGACATGGTGTTTTGGGGGCATTAAAATGCCAAGTAGGGTTTGAAGGAGCGTGGAATACTTTGCGGCATTCGAGCGGGACCTTGAGTCTGCTCAGCTAACCACTTCCGAAGGGCTCGGTGATTCCGCGTCTCCTGCATAGATGTGCTGAAAGCTCCTGTGAAGTGGAGTCTTTCCTCCACCGTCTGGCCAGTCTTCTCGACGCGTTGAATGTTCAGGCAGCGCTGTTATTTTAAACCTTTCACCAAAATTGTACGAGGAGCAGAGTTTCCATAAAGGGAAGAGGGCAGTAACGCGATTCATCGGGCGAGGAAGTGAAGCTGGGCCTAAGCTGCGTATCGGGGCTGCGGGAGAGTAATCTTTGCGTGGTGAAATGCTTTCGCTGTCACGTGCTAGAAGTAGTAAAACAGGCCAAACTCCCCATGAGAGGATTTGGCTTCAGTGAATTACGGCTGATGATTTGCGACCCCTAAATCTTCTTTATTAACTCCATGTGCTTTAAATGCAATGGGATCCTCCGGTAGAATGAGACCTTGCGCTGACTTGCGAAAAAAAAAAAAAAAACAAGTGGTTGTTTTTGAGTTTGTAAGTGTATAGCTAGGAGTAAGGAAGAAGTGATTAGCTAACTGATCAATTTGGTTGCTGTGTACGAATTTTCCTTTCTACTTAATAAATAAAATTCTACACTACCCTAGTCATTTATCTAACACGAGCTTGTTTATAGAATTGGTAGGTGTCGCTGACCAGGCAGTTAATTCTGAGTGTGCGGTTTCCTTACTAAGATCAGTTTTTGTCATGGGTGGTCATGGTTAGCGTTTCTGAAGCTTTTGAACACTGTGTAGAAGCTGCATTCTTTTATTTTTTTCCTGACTGGCTTGGTTTCAAGATTGAAATCATCCCCCCCCCCCCCCCCAATCAATATCTTGCTAACAATGCTGTAGCGAATAAGCTCTTCTAAGACCATTGTGCTTTGTTAGCTTTTCCTGTATGAAGTGAACTTTGTCAAATGAAAGCGTCGCCATTGGTGAGTTTGATGCAGCGTGATTATCAGTGTATCAGTGTTTTAGTTGATTACTTTGAGCGTTCTAGAAGGATTGGCCTGTTTATTGTATGGCAACTCGGACTGCCATGTGACGTCACGGGTCGGCACCTCATGCCGTCTGTCAGCCTGGGAGGTGCTTCCTTTGGCACTGAGTCATTGCACATGACAGAGGCAGTTCTGATAAAATCCTCTGCATTTTGGACAAAAAAAAAAAATGGCTCTGACATTACTGGACTGTTGGCCTTAATTGGGGCGACGATCTTGCGGATCGGCGTTCCTGTGCATTCTTCAGGAACAAGGTGACGGGCCTGAGATCTGACGACATTGCATGAAAGCTTCATAGTGCATCACCTCCACTTGTGGCATCACCGGGACTCGTCAGCAGGGGGCGCTAGTGCCGCGAGCGCTTGACGCTAAGCGAGAACGCACGGCAGCGCCCTCTCCCGCGCATGTGACCTTTCCCCCTTAATTGGACCGGCGTTTTTCAACCGGTATCTGGCAGCACGCGCTGCCTTATGGAAAGTGTGCCATTGCGTGGGAAGCGCCGGATTAGACGGCGGCGAGTTCCGAGTTTAGTTCATCTGGCCTCGATCTGCAGCTAAAGCTTCGGGTGGCACCAGTATTCTGGCCAGATCTCCGAGCTGCCTGCACGCTCCCGACGCCTCCTAGGGAAGGCGGAATGTAGAGCAGCTGCAAAGGAGAGCAGGGTAGGCGCCGGGGCTCGGGCTGTGGTGTGAATCGGGGTCGTGCCGCCTGCCGACGCTGCCTGGAAGCCCCCAGCGGTGCAATAAATTTGGCTTCGATCCGCAAAGGTGGGTGGCGGGTGGGAGGGGCGGGGAGGAGGCTGCTGGCCCAAGTTTGGCTGGCGCTGACTGTGCTCTGCATCAGTGGTCTCTGGGACTCATGTGTGAGATCCTGGTTGCCAGGGGTGAGGGGTGAATCATTCTTCCTAGCCAACACTTACACCCCCCCATGCCAGCCGCTTTGGCCTCTCTGGCAGCAGTGCGGGTGGCGGTAAGCTGCTGCGTCTAGGTGGCAGATTGTACTTATCTGAAAGGGGGGGGTGGGAACCGAGTGAGTCTACGAAAGCTGCGGTTCACATTTCCCCTGCTCGCTCTTAGCTAATGAACTGGACGCGTGCATCGAAAGTACATTTCCTATGTGTGGTATGCAGCTGCGCATGGATTTATGTACCGAACAGCACTATAACTTTTGTCTGTTCATTGCGGACTTGGCAGGCTACATTTTTAGCTTCTGTCGCCACCGTCCAGCTGGAGTGGAAGTTGAGCATTTTCGCGTCACATTTTTTCAATTTATGGGATGGCTGGCTAGGCAGCCTACTGTACACCATTGCTGCCCCGCTATAATCTCACTGGTCTGCTTCCAGTAGTGCAGTGACACTTCCCGTCTCTGTGCTGATGGGACTACTGAGAAACCAACATGCTTTTTATTCTTAAGCAAAGCCACTTCTGTAGTGACGGTAATGAGCAGGGCACATTTCTACAGTTCACCGTAGACCGTAAGCTATGCAGTCTGTAAGCTACAGTTTTTTGTCATCATGTTGGCTCATTTAAAAACGTTCAACGGAATCTGTGATTACTGAAAAGTGGCATATTTATAAGTGACTGTGTAACTTGCTATATCTGGAAATGCTTCGCATGGCCCTTGCAGCTGTTGACAATTTTAAGTGAGATATGTTAATGTGGAGGTGGGGGGATTTATGCAAATACCATTTAAAAAATATCCTGTAAAGTCCTGTAAAACATTTTAAGTAAGCATTGTAAGCATTTTTCTTATTTTGTTTTTAGCATTTTTATAGAATTGCTGACATCGTCCATCGTAGGCCTATCCTTTTAAAATTACCAAATATTTTGTTATCATCTGTTTGATTTCACCCACGATTTGGCCACGAGCCAATACAGTCAACCCTCCGTATCTGAGGGTTTCGCATCCATGGTTTCAACCAACCGCGGGTCAAAAATATCCAAGGAAAAAAAAACAAAACGCATGCAGAAAAGTCCAAAAGAAGCAAAACCTGAATTTGCCACGTGTCGGGTGAGAAGCTGAATTCACGCATGAAGTGATGTGTGTGTGTGTGTGTGTGTGTGTGTGTGAGAGAGAGAGAGAGAGAGAGAGAGAGAGAGAACTATGTACTGTGTTGATTGTCTGTAGGGATGGTAAGATTCACTCATTATCAC
>JAODKL010000027.1:3989551-4001509 GCA_026780765.1 Petrocephalus schoutedeni | reverse complement strand
CTTTCTTCCCCATTCTGAAGCTCAGTTTGAACTGCAGCGGTTCGTCTTGACCATGTCAACATGCCTAAATGCATTGAATTGCCACCATATGATTGGCTGACCAGTAATTTGCATCAACGAGCAGCTGGACAGGTGTGCCTAATAAAGTGGCCGGGGAGTGTGTGTGTGTGTGTGTGTGTGTGTGTGTGTATATATATATATATAATTTTAAAAAGTTATGACCTGAACATCCTCTTTCCAACCACTGTACCTGCTCTACACCCTGCCAGACACATACCCCATACTCAGCACCTTCTCCACATCTAACCCTATTTATACTCTAACAAGCCAGACACTTAATCAGGGTCAACTGAGTTTCATTACCTATGTCCCTAGTTGGCCCTAGTTGGAGATCAATCACCATGGAGATGCAATTGACCAGTTGAGCCCAGGTTCTGTCCACTGTGCGGCCACCTGCCAGCTCAGGCTCTCTTTCTCTTTCATCTATTACATTTCACTGATAAAGAAAACTGTATGTTTCGCATTATGCATTATTTGAATTTGTTTGTTTATCTTGTTGTCAAAAACATGACAATAATTTTATCTCAGTTTCCACCCACTGACCTTCCATAATAACAGGCCTGCTGTGTTTAACACAGAATGCATTTTTCAAACCTTGTGTGTGTACAGTTTTGATGGTAATTTCAGCTACTTTCATTGTGACGGCTGAAGTTAAATGTTTAATAATATAAAAAGGAACAAAATCTATTAATTTCTACTGAAGCTCTCTTTCATTTTCAGTTAAAATGTGTCACTGAACCAGTACCACAGGGTGCAGACTGAGTGTTCAGCCCGACCTCCCATTTCTTCATATATGTTGTCACCAGCAGAATTATTTCTGAGCCTACTGGGAATTATGGCTGTTGTGTTTGAAGCCTATCTCCGGAATTACAGGAAAAGAGGCAAAAGAGACCCAGGACCTGATGCCAGTCTATCACAAGACATACATTCACATACTGTATACTAGCGGTCACTGTGGGCCATTCAGAGACACTCACTCAGTGCTTTATTTGTACAGGAGATCTGTCCTGGGACCTCTGGCTAAGAGCAGTCTGCACTCCTCTGTCTCAAACGCTACACACCATATGATTACACTTAACATTAATTTGAGTTAAACTTTGGAATAGATACAAATTGAACTAAAGAAATGTATACTTGTAAAATTGTTTCTTGAATGACTTTTGTCACACATCCACCTAAATTAGTATGTATTGGAACTTTATTTTTAAAGTGAAAAACCATGTGTGCTTGAAAAATCACTTTTTGGACACCTTTTTGACTGTTAAACTCTTCTAATGGGGTAAGTCTGTCTTGCAGTTTGATTTAACTAACACGTGACAATAGAAAATATTGCACTGTTATGTGCTTAAATAATAACGTACTGTGGTTGTTAAAGACTTGATTTGTGTATGACGTTCTTCATAGTCAGTGTGCTGCGGCTTCTCATATAACGGTAGCTGCAGTAGGTCTGTTTATGAGCCCTGGCACCTCAGAGTTTACAAATTAAGTGCTGCTAAAATGCCTGTTTTTGGAGGAAAACCCCTCAAGCATAGCAGGAGGCTGTGTCATGAAGTATGATTTCTTGCATAGCCAGATAACTTGTCAGATTTAAGGTAGTCTGGGCTGAATGTAATGGGTGAAGATAAAGTCCACTTAGCCTAGACTACCTTAAATCCGACAGGTTATCCACCTAAGCAGGAAATCCTGCTTGGTTTAACCGGCCCCACGAATATGCAAACTCCACACACACAGATCCAGAGTGGGACTGCAAATCCACAGCCATGGAGGGGTTCAGCTAGTGTGATACTCACTGAAGCTCCGCTCCACCATGGGCACAGTTTTTTGTTTTACCCCCCACCTACAAGCAGGTGTGCATTATAACAATTCCATATTTAGCAAGCCATCGGAACCAATTAGAACTGGCATGCCATCAATCACCCCTTGTCCCATCAACCTCACTCATTTGTATGGAGCATCTTGTGTTAGTTTTTTTTTTTTACCGTGGTGGCATTCACCTCAACAGCCTCATTTGCAACCAGCCAAGAGTCAAAGAGAGTGAGTTGAAAAAAAGGTCCAACTCAATAACTCTGAAGGAGAACTAGACAAAATCTTCGACAAAACAATCAAATTACAAAACAAATCAAATTAAGGGAATGCACAACGGCTTGTGTCAGCCCGAAATAGCAGGTGTTTATCCACTTTCAATAACCTCTCATTTTTAATAACCTCATGGCAAACATTAACATCGACCCAGAGGGTACACCTGAGGACAGGCTAGTCGTCCGTCACGACACCGTTGGTGACACAAAGTATATCAATCAGCCGTCAACATTTAAATCATACAGCTGTGAAACTGACTCAGACGCCACAGGACGCTTTTCTTGTTAAACAAGACCGGAGCGAGCTGGGCAGATCAAAGCCATCGCACACCGCGGCTTCAAACACACTCAGGACTGGCATGGATTATGCGCCAAGTACAGACGTTTCCTCAGTTCCTATTAATAACTCCATCTCTTGATCTTTGTCCTTATGAGCTCCAGATATTTTACTAGCGGTAATTGGATGATTGAAGGGATTTATTTTTCCTCAATCATTAATATTTCAGTGTTTTCTGTATTTCAGACAATCTCAAAATTTTATTAAAGATATTAATATTAGTTTATAGAAATTAAATATATATGGTGGCAGAGAGAGAAGCTGGAGGTGAATGTCTCTCAAGGGGAGTGGTTTATTGTGGGGACCGGGTACACAGTGACAGGCCATGCAGGGTTGTCTTCCTCCAGTATTCCCTCTGCCCTGGGTAGGGGGCGGAGTTCCCAGCAGGGCGATCATCTTCCACTACCCACCAGCAGAAGCACGCATGTGCACTAGCTTCCCACTTCCTTCTCCCGGGCTTCTTCCCAAAATGGGCCTTGAAAATGACTACCCCTTCTCTGATTGGGCCAATCGCCATCTGGCAGGCGTGTGCCATCGGCTCCTCCTGAGGCTGATGGTGATGAGGAAACCGTGGTTACGCCTGGCCTGCATGGTGCTTATCGCTCCCTATTGGTACGTAATGGCTTCTCAGCAGGCTGTCATGTCATAGCACTCTAGAAATGCCTCCTAGGGGCATCAAAATCCAGGAGGTGCCCGGTCTAAGTAGAAATAATATAGATTTTTGTACTCAGTAGGACAGAACTCTTAATATTACCTCGACATTGCTTTTCATTGGTCTCACAGAGTAATGTCCAACGGTAGCAATGAATGAAGGAAGCAAGCCTGGGAAATACCACGGTTAAGCTCTAAAGTTGCAAATTTCAATTTGTCTTGGGGATTCCCACCATAGTTTCAAATATTCTTTATCTTCTCATACATCCAACACAGTATCTTGTTCTACAAAAGATGACCAGCTTTAATATTAGATAAAAATATCTGGATTGCATGCACATGTCTGCACAGTGGATCTCTGCTCCTCTCTTGCCCGCGTTCGCTGGTTAAAGTGCTTTCATCAAAAGTTTTTTGTGTCATTAATGAGTCTGTGATTGCTTAAATGTTTTATGATGTATATTTTAATGCATTTTGTCTTAATTTCCAATTCCAATCAAAATCAGCATGGTAGATGGAATTGCAGAAAGACTTTATTCCTAATTAAAGTTTTTAAAAACCTTTACATTTAATGAGCATAATTATTTTATCATTAGTTGGTAGATGTTTCAGAATCTCACACTCAGGCCTGATCTGGCCTACCCAATCAGGAGTTTGGCCAACCCCAGAAATGGGATCACAGTTTTTTTTTTTTAATTATTGTAAATAAGAATGAAACAATCTTTTTTTTTACAGACATTTCAACTTACATTTCAGATCTGTAACCAGAACAACCCAAACTGTTTTGTTTCCAGAAGATCTCATTCTTAACTCAGAAACATGACTTTGTAGTGTAATGTATTTTTCCTGACATTGATCATTTCAGTGCCTAAAAGGATTTTTTATAATGTGAGATATCAGTGAATTACATGGGAAATAATATTTCAGACCGAGCCAGTGGTCAGTGGGGTTGTATTCTTATATTAACCTCACTTGAAGATGTCCCGACACATTAGGTGGTGGTGAAAGGAGACTGCTATCTTCTCAGGATATCTATGAGTTTTTCATGAGAGCAAGCCCTGGTCCCCGCGTGCCGTCCCCCACCCTCAGCAATAACACGGCAGGCAGCTGCTACCTGTTTTCTGTAATTGCACATTACCGCCACTGATTTATTACTTTTATTTTGTACATTTGTCTATTTCCCCTTAAAATTCATTAATTTCATTAAAATTCCATAGTTGGCTTTTCTTTCAAAATCCTGTTTTTATACCATAGACATTTTTTAGTTGTGTGCACTTTGTTTGCTTCTTTGTTTACTGTTGTCTGCATGTTGTCTGTGTTGCACTAAATGTACAGAGGTTGGGCAATGAAACAGAAACACCACAATAATATATTAGTATGGTGTAGGGCAGCCAATCTTATTCACAAAGGGCCGGTGGGTATGTAGGTTTTCAGCATAACCTTTACCGCAGCTGTTCAAACCCGGGTGTAAGGACTCTTTAGTTAATTAGGCAGTGAAAATCTGCATACACAGCAGCCCTTTCTGTATAGGATTGTCCACCCCTGGAGTAGGGCCTCCATTTGCAGCTAGTACAGCATCCTGCACAATGGCCAGAGGGATCATCAAACCTCTCTGTCACCAGTCCTGCTGTGTGTATTGGTGCATTATCATCCTGATACATGGCACCACCTTTAGGGAACGATGTTTGAACCAGGGGGTGAACATAGTGCTTGGCAGTGATGCACCCATCTACAAGTAGTGGGCCTAGGGCTGCCAATGAACATTTTTGGTACAAACACAAGAGTCTATTTAATTCCGCAGTGATTCGGGCAGCTGTGGTTTTATGTTACTTGGAAACAATACGGGTTAGTGCCTGCACATCCCTTTCAGACAACATCCTCTTGCGTCCACAGTTACTCCTGTTGGATGTGGTCCATCCTTCACGGTGGTATGCCAAAATTAGTAATTAAGCAAACACTGTCAACCAATGCTTTCTCAGTCCCCACTTAATTAAGGATGCTTTGCGTCACGAATGACCTTTGCTTAACGATGCTTTCGGGAAACACACCTAGGGTTTTTAAACCCCATCCTGCAAAATCTGATTTGAGCTGCTTATGTAGAATGTGTCACTGACAGCTGTTCCCTCTGCACACAGAAAGAAGTTTACATGCATAATAGACAGCTTCCCCCCATACCTGACCAACATAAATGGTTAGTAGTTTTACGAGTTTGAATCTCCCTCCTCTGAGTGTGGAGTTTGCATCTCCTCATGCCGCAGAGGATGTGCTCCAGTTTCCTCCTGCAGGCCAAAGATGTGCAGTTAGGCCAATTAATGTCTCTCAACTGCCCAGAGAGCTTGATTGCATGTGGGCAGGTATGTGTCCTGCAATGAACTGGTGCCCCCTACTTCGTGCCTTGTGCTGGTTTGGGCTCTAGGCCCCTCCTCCCATGACCTTGACCAGGATAATTGCTTGGAAGATGAAAGAATTGCATGCAATTTGGTATCTCAGTAAAGCTCCTGAATATTGATTTCACTAAGGGGTGACATGGCAGCTTGGTGAACCGTTAATTGGCATCGCTAATTTGCCTGTAATGTGTCATTCTGTGGGTGTGTGTGCCTGTGCACCAACTCACCTACCTGCTTGTTTTTGGACTGCAGATGGAAACCCACACAGCCGCGGGGAGAACATGCAAACTCACGCAGGGTTGGGGGTGGGAACTGAATCCCAGCCAAGTCAAAGAAAACTTTATTGTCCTCTCAGTATATATATGTATAGTATAGTATAGTGTAGTATAGTATAGTGAAGTATAGTATAGTATAGTATAGAAGGATATAGTATAGTATAGTATAGTATAGAGTGAGATGAGACAATGTGACTCCTGTAGATATAAACACAAAACAAGGAATAGAAATGTGCAGTTTAGTGCAAAAGATATATTGAACATTCATGTGCTCAGGCCCTGCCCACTCAGTTTTAGAGACAGTTTTTGTGGAATTATGGTAAAGTATTGGATGTTGAGCTGAAGCCTATGAACAGCATTCTAACATAAGTGTCTTTCTTGTCGAGGTGAGATAGGGAAGGAGGTGTAGGGCAGAGGATATGGAATCGTTGGTCGAACCGTTTGAGCGATATGCAAAGGGCCAGTGTGTATGCAGGTTTTCACTGCAACTCCCTAATTAGGTAACTAATTAAAGGACTGATTTGGAGGTGAGTCCTCACACCTGGGTTTGAGCAGCTGACCAAAAGGTGATCCCAAAAACCTGCATACACACTGGCCCTTTGCGGAGAAGGTTGCCCATGCCTGTCGTAGAGCTTTTTGGTGGAGCCTGTCTTATTTAAACCACAGACATTTAGCTTGGTTTGCGCTTGATTGCTGAAGTGAGAGGTATCACTACCTCGAGATCCAGAGAGCTCGCTGAGGCCTTCAGAAAGAAGATTCTAGATGCATATGAGTCTGAGAAAGGGATATAAAAAGATTTCAATGGAGTTTGCAATCAGCCATTCCACTTTCTGGAAAATAATTTACAAGTGGAGAACATTTGAAACAACTGCCAATATGGCCAGGTCTGGCCATCCTAGCAATTTCAGCCCAAGAGCAGACCGCAAGCTGCTGAAAGAAGTCTCCAAAAATCCTAAAATGTCATTGTGGGACATACTGAACAGGAAGCTCTTGCCACAGTCGACGTCAAGGTATATGCAACTAGCATGAGAAAGAGACTGCACAAGTTTGGCTTACATGGGAGGTGTGTAAGAAGGAAAACCGTGCTCTCAAAAAAAACCAAAACATCAGGGCAAGACCACCTACACAAAGACCAGGCCTTTTGGAACAATGTGCTTTGGACAGATGAATTTGTATTATTTAGACACCATAACAGAGGACATGTTTGGTGTAAAAAAACTCATACCAACTGTGAAGCTTAGGTGTAAATGTCATGGCCTTTGCTGCAACAGGACCCGGTCAGCTCACCATCACTGAATCCACTTAACCCCCAACTCCAGGGGTACATGCTGGATGACCCTGTGCTGTGACCCCCCCCCCCCCATGGAGAGTTTGGGTAAGAGGAGAGAAGAATTGCAATTTACTTGTACGAGTTGCAAGCAAAGGGTTTATCATTAATATATTACAATTTAACTAGGTTTAGTCAAAAAATGAATAAGTAATGGAGTTTGTATATAATATCAATTACAAAAACAATACATGTATATAATATCTATTCATGTACCCTTTCGTGTCCTAACCAGGGTTGTATTGTAACACACTATATGCTCCTTCAATTTCCACTGACACTCAGTGTCTTTGCCTCCCCCCCCCCCCCAATCTGTTTTGCCAGATCTGTTTTGTTTGCATGTGTGCTGATTATGTCCCTTGACAGAGGCTGTCCAGTTAATGGGCCATTTCGGAGGGTCCGATTATGCACCAAGTGGCTCTGATTTATAGCAGTGTTAGCTGATTAATTGCCACATGGAGATTCTTCCACGGGGCTTGTGCATAATGACATTTTCATGACTTGTTTGTGCTTCTACATTGGGAATGGTGTGACCTTGAGCCAAGACCACTTGTGAAGTCAGGAGCTGGGCCAGATTATGCACATTAGCTAAACCTGTCACATTCATGAGTGCTGTACATATGTAACACTATGATACGGTGAACTGCTGTCAGTGTGTGCCCAGCAATGAACTGCCATCCAGTGCCCCCACCCAGTCTCTTTTAAAAGGTGTTCTGGCAGCTGAGCTGTCCCTGTCTTCACCGCCGCTTCAGTACTTATTGCTTCAATGATTTACCAAAAACAGTAATGTGGTGCGTTCCGCTAACCAAATCTAATAAACATAAGATTTTGCCGAAATTCTACAAATTACTAACTTTTAGGCATCACATTACGCTTCTCATTAATATTTTAGGCCCACTACTAATCCGCTTACCAAATTGTGGCTGCAAGTATACACCCGTATACTACTGAGAAGCTGGCGGTCGAACAAACGAGACTAGTGCAGTAAGGCACTGACCCAGCTTCCTAAGTTTCATTGGCTGCTTTTCAAAAATATTAAATAGGTGACTTTTATTGGTAGGTTTTCAAATAGGACTGTTAATGCTAAAATGCTGTATTTAGGGTGACGTTACTCAAGAACTTATGTTGGTATATACTGATTACTCCAAATTATTGCATTTCATAGTATTTTAAAATACTTTGCACTGTGTAGCTCAAACGTGTATTCTGTCACATTATTTAATCTCTCTTGCTTTTTTTTGGTTTCCTTCAATAATTTTCCAGTTGTTTTTTTCCCTACAAATATACTCATTGTGTTACGGAGGCAGGGGGAACTGGTAGGCCGACATTGAGGCCCCCCATCCAACTGCAAATCTCACATGTATGCAAAACATTTGTAAGGATTAAGGTGCTGAAGTCATGCATATTTTTTGGACTTGTGACATGCCCCTCTAATATCTCTCATTTTGATGTCTACAATCCCATTATGTTAATATTTGGTGCAATCCTTACAACAATTTTGAAATGTAATAGTTTATAATGTTTTGCAGTCAAACCATTTTGTCGAGGTGTGTATTTAATATTTAGCAAATAAAGCACATTTGTGGAATTTGTTAGCTACTGCTGTCGATGTTGGGTAGGATATATAGTGTAACGGCTGCAGCTGGCCTAGGCAGGCCCTAGGTGTGAATTTGGGAAGGGGGGGGATCCTTGGTCCATTTTAGCCCCAGGCCCTAGTGTACAGTTGTTCCACCACCGTATTGAGGTAATGACATTATGGAGAACAAAACCTTTAAGGCTTTTTTTGGTGTTAATCCTGAATCAGAAACAGCTCTAATTTCATTTCACATGTGGCGGATTACTGGATAAAACCCACCTAAACAGGGTAAACAGCTTTCTAAAGTGAAAGGTACAGCTGAATGGAAAGCTACAAGCCTAAAGCTTTTAGGAAACAACCGCATTTACCGGAGCACTGTGCTCCCAGCAGATGTACAGGCAGGAAATAATCCTATATTTTAAGACCACCAAAAGTGTTGAACACACCATGATATGAAAGGAATAAAAGGAATTTTAAATCCAGGCTTAAACATGTAAGAAAAAAAAATCCATAAAGCATTATAGCTGTCAGCTCTTCACACAATTACCCCAGTTACAGCAGAAATAAACTCCAAATGGTAGCTGTAAATTATGTATTGTTACCTAAATCAGGAAGTAGTGGGATAATTTCCCTACCAGATGTATTAAGTACTACTTTGATACAACTAACCATGGCCTTCCTTGAATATTACAATTGCAAAAAGTGAAGAGTAGAGAAAAAACTGCCTATTATTAAACCTTTAATTTGTCCTTTTTTTAAAACTTAGATCTGCCCTTTAATATTCATTAATTTTGCCATCCAAGAAATTCACCCAGTGCAAAAATATTGCCGAATTCACTGTACTGAAAAATGTATACCTTCCTTTATATTGTACATGTACATAGGATTTCAGATTATTCACTGAAGTTTGTAACCGTAATAAGAAAATATAGTTATATTGATATTGATGTCTAGTTTACTATATGTTTAAAAATCTCTTCTTGGAAAGCTCTGAAATGATTGATTTTTACTTCTGCAACATACATTACTAACATCCAGTAACTCCTGGAATACACTCACAGATGGGGGAATTCCTTAAAAACAGACTGGACTCCTTTTGTACTATGTCTTTTTGGAGAATCCTTGAGTGCCACTGGTTTGAGCTTACCTGCATTATGAGGGACTGTCGGTTACGGCACTACTGCCATGTGGCACGATTCCCTGAGTGTGATCCGGCTCACGAGCTGGACCAGGCCAAAGGGATGCCCATATAACACCTGGCTGCAGCAGACAGATGGACACTTCTGCAGGGTGGGGCTGGAAAGTGTGTCGGCCTGGGGGCCCACCAACTGGGATCCTGAGGTGTTTCGTCATGTGGTAGGTATGGCGAAGCGCTGTACCAGTGCATGCTCCCCAACCAGACCAGACTGGATTTGCTTTTCTCAGTCCCAATCTACATAATTATCTCATTTGCATATGCATTAATTGTACTACATTAGTTATTATATTAGATGATGGAGGCTTGCAAGCCTATGGAAATGACCGTTGCATAAATTTTATGCAACCATTCCCTAAATCTCCCTGCACCACTAAGGACTGACCTAGCAGAGTAGTGATGACAAGTGCACCTTGTCGCTTCTGATTTTGCTTACACGAAACTTGTACACTTCCTACTCATTGTAGAAGATCAGTTTGAGAACCTTAGAAGCTCTGATTTTTGTGCTTCTCCAAAGCAGCAGGTGGCCTGGGGTGAGAGAACAAGGTCAGCAATCTGCCTCTCTGGAGCAGTTGGGATTAAGGACCTTGCTCAAAGCCCCAAGTGTGATATTATTACTCTACCAGACCACAACAATCTCTACAATCTATGGACACAAGTACTGATCCCCCATCTCATTTTTACAGGTCCTCTTCTTCGAACACCTATCCTCCCCTACCCTAAATTTCCTTTTCTTTGTGTGAATCACTTTGAAATCTATTGAAAATGCATGTGATGCTAATTTACTGTGTTGGTACGTATATACTAATTACCAAACTGGAATGTCATATTAGGAAGGGAATCATACTAAGAAAAAGAATTAAACTGCAATGCTGAGAGGTACTGTATGTAATATTGATGAGTATATGAAAATGGAGTGCAGTCTCTTACCTCTTCGGGCTCTTGTACTAATCGTTCCAGAGATGCTTGGATTTTTGGTCTGCTCGATCATATTGATCAGCATAAATGTGGATAAGTTTTGCTCGCCTCTATTTTTGATCAGTTACAGAAAGTTAAAAATGTAACAGCAAATGACATTGAAAGATAATTCCTACAAGAAGCATGGTCCATGCAGGTTAAAACATTCAGAAAGCCGTATATGCAATTATCATAATTATCAAAACATAACATTAAAAAAGCAACAACTAAATTATGAGTCATTCAAGCTTGTTTTATACTGATGTAGAAATAATGACTGTTCATTGTGCACTAAGGTGAATAAATTGCTTGCACATAAAATGGGTGCTCTAATGACTTTCTGCATGTTTTGCATTCAAGCTTGACTTTCCAGATAAAAATTATTTAACAGCCATGCATCAAAATTCAAACAAAAATGGAAATTACGTCCATTTCAAGATATCATTCATTCTTGAAATAATAGATGCTAACTGTAAATATATAGTTTAATTTCATATTGACATTGAGTTGAATTATATCCGCTATTCTATAAATGCTCTGTGATTCAGGATGGAAAAAACTGACATTCAAAGTCTTTATCTTCGGACTAAAAAACTGGATGCTGTGTTTTGTATTTCAGCACAATCTGAGCCGGTGAATTTATTAATCCGTTCATTCAATGTTGACCTCTGAAGTGACGGCAAAGTGTTAGTTCCATGGTTATCTTCTAGAGAGCTGGACAATCTAAGAGGTTAAAGAGGAGGTAGTTAACCTGATGTCATTAAACCTGCTTTTATCCAGTTCTTTTTAGCTACCTGTCTGAGTTGTGTGACTGTTTACACTTGACATCTATATAATACATCAATATAAATGGGAGCAGGTGCATTTTAAATATACAGCTGGAATGTTTGAGTCTGAAGTTTCACTCATAGCAGTCTATGGGCCTGTTTAATTCAGTGCTTCATTGGATATTTCGACAGCATTTTCATATGAATAACAAAAATCTGCATTAAGTACCCTGGTAATTTTATGTACTTCCAGTTGATCACAAAGAAAGTGATGTTTAACCCCTGTCCCGTGTTTGGGGTCAATCTGACCCCAGAGCATCATTAAACGGTAGGCAAATTTCACATGGGGAA
>JAODKL010000027.1:3948649-3961681 GCA_026780765.1 Petrocephalus schoutedeni | reverse complement strand
GCTGAACAAACAGGGAGCAAAAAACAAGGAACCAACTGAAATACCTAAACACACAAAAGCAAGAGAACACGAGACCAACAAACGTTAAATATCTAACCCTTAAACCCACAACCAAAAAGGGGAGTTAGGAACAGTGGCAAACCACTTGGCCCATTAAGCCACCTGGGTAGAAGAGAAACATGCTAGGGACTAAGGGGCCACAAGACAGAAGAGGGAACATGATGGCCAGCGACACCTGCTGGCTGAATAGGGACAAACAAGATAGAACAGGACCAGGGAAGGATCATGACACAAGCAGCAAAACCTTTTTTTCAAGTTATCAAATTTAGCAATCAACATGCCTAATGACAGACAGAAGAATCAAAATCACAGTAGGGAACATTTATATTACTTTTAACTGAGACCTTAAACACAGACGGTTGGCTGATATTCCTTTAAATATCTCCACTTTCAGTTAATATTATTACAATAAGAAAAAATTGATTTTGTTTTACTTTAAAAGACTTGCAAGTTTAAAAACTATAAAGCCCTGTTTATGCTTGATGTTTGATTTTCTGTGATACTAAAGCAATTTGTGAATGTACCTGGCAAATACCTTTATTTTCCATTCAAATAAATGTGCTTGTAACCTATTTTCGTGATTTTGGTGTACAGTGACTGCATCCATTATGAGAACTAAAATTAGGCTCTACATCATGCAGTGAAAAAAGCTAAATTTTATTTTCAGACAGAAAAAGGAATGCACATGCAGCATATGCATTACTATGTTGAAGGAACAGTGCAGGTAAGATTTTGATTCTGTTCTTGTGATTTCTTCAGTGGGGAATTCACATAAAACCACAATATGTGAAATTTAGTTCTCCTCAATATGCAAAGGTAATCATATCCTAGGACGACCAATCTTTCTCGGGTACGACTTCAAAATGTTCAAAATTGTTTGCAATGGGCTCGCAAAACAGCAGTTAATGACATTCAATAGCTCAATCTTCAAAAATTTCTCATTTGGCATTTGGGTGCATTCGGGCCTAAGCCAATGCAACACGTGGAACTGAATTTCATCTAAAAACAGGAAAGAAGTACTCATTGACATTTTTCTCTCCATGCAGACCTTCAGAACTCTTTTGTGACTGGCCGACACTTAGAAACACTTTACTTGGGCAAGAGGAATGGGAGAAAAAAGAGACAAAGGGAATTTATGTCAGACAGACTTAGACTCGCCGGGGAGGGGCGCAGCAGAGGAATGTTGTGCTGAGTGCAGCACGTCGAGAGTTTCATCTTCGCATATCCACTCAGGCACAATCAGGTGTGATCACACATATCTTTACTGTCCTCTGGAGTGAGACTGACACCATGAACTCCACACTACCTACTTCCTCTAAGCCAAATACACGTGCTTTGCTTTTGTGAGTAATAAAATAAAATTTTGAAAAAAGTTATATGATAATAAACGCAACAGAATTTCCATTGAGCACTGGCAGATCACTGGACTTCTTGTTAGCATCAAAAGCCACATTATGGTTGTCCCAGAAAAGACGGAACACACAAGTCCAACACGGAGCACACACAGACAATTTGGACACTAATCCACCAAAAACACCTGCTTTTGAACTGCGGAAGCAAAGCACGGTAATTTAAGGTCTGCAGAATTTTGAGAAATGGCTTTGTTTATGCAAGAAGGCTGTTTCCCCAGTCAAGCTCATTCCCTCTGGATCTGGAGTAATGTGATTGTTGTGAACAAGTAAGACCCTCAAATAACTGATGTTATGGTGATTCAAAGTATCCTCCTCACTTTTTCAGGGCTGTGGGTTCGTTTAAAATTCCTGGAATTTTTTTTTAGTATATCTGTGGATTTAGTATATCTCCATGTCTGAGTGTCCACAATCCAACGACTTAGGTTTTAGGTTAATTGGTGGCGCGATATTTCCCATAGCATGTCTGAAACTGAGTTCTGTGATTGACTGACATCCTGGCTCAGGTGCCAAAACAGTGCTTTAGCAATATTCCGTTTTTCAAAAGTGATTCGAACAATGATAGACTTCACTTTGCTAACAGCAGCACCTGGGGGTGTCGCTACGGTCCTAAGACATCAGGGGCTCAGCCCAGAGACCCGGTCTATCCTAGGGTCATCGCATTGAGTTTTCACTCTCTCTGAAGTCGCGATGACTGTAACATTACGAAAATTTTGGGAAACAGCCTTGGACTGTTGTCGCATATGAAATCCTCAAACTGAGAACACGGCCATTAAAACATCCAAGCTAAATAAGTAATTCGAGGCTCGCTCAGATTAACTCAGGGCTTTGGGCTCGCAATGCGTCTGAGAAGCACTGAAGCTCAACAAACCATTGTATACTAAAAAAGCTGTACATCTAGCCAACACATCTAATGTGACAAGAAGTAAATCTTCACAATTCCTATGTTCAAAACTCCTAACAACAAAGCACTATCAGAGTACTCAGTAATTCATATTAATGGTGCGATGTGGTAAATAAAAATTAATAGATTATGCGTGTGAGTAAGAATCTGAAATGAATATGAGTAAGGAATCCAGAATGAATGGATATTGTAGAACGGGGCACTTCAGGCCTAACAACTGCTCGACAATCACATGACTCGGTGAAAAAACACTGTTTAGCTAGTTTTCCGAAGCAGCGACATGTGGAGACGCACACACAAAAGAACTGATCCAAAAGACACTTCTTCGTAAAAACGAACACATCGATTAGGGCCGAGAGGCAGCACTTGTCATGGCTGTAACAGACGCATTTTGCTACTTTGGTGTGATTTGTACCTTCGTTCTCACCAGTTTGAGTGCTGCCTTTGGCAGGAAAGATAACTAGATATTATCAGCTTGAAAGCCCCGACAGAAGTGCCGTGCCCTGCTCTCGCTTTTAATGGCTAGATGCCGGCCACTTTTACTGATTTTCTGCCATTGTCACCAGCACTCACCGCCTTTAATGATAAGGGGAACTCTTCAGACTTAAAGGATATCGCAGATCTCATTCCACTGATACGGTTAACATTTTATTATTTTTTCGCAGCACACTTTGTAAGAGAGGCACTCGCTGAGCCAGCAATCAGTCCAATGTGAAATGCAGTTGGGAAGGTGCAGATGAACTTTTGTTTTCCTTCTAGAGGGCAACAGTAGGGGGCTGGGGGGGGGGGGGGGGGGGGGGGGGGCGTGGGAGGGACTGTGACTGGGGAACGTGAAATGCGGCGGTCACGTCTTATTTAAGTGAGGATTGTAAGGGCTGGAAACATATCCTGCTGACGCAATTCACCAGAAAGTCAATATATGTATATATATTTTTTTCCATTATTCTCACGATGGCCAGCATTTGTACCACTAATAAAACACCCCGGATATACCATACCCCCTGAGTAATGGAAGGCAAGCTTTTAAATGTCAAGTAAGAACTGGGAAATGCGAGAAAACGATCCTAAAGTGCGAGGCCTGGGTCTTATCGCTCTCATCAGTATACGGTGACGTTTCTGTCAGACGGGCAAGTAAAGGTCTGTGGGTGTGCTGGGGTGGGGGGTAGCACTGGCCTCCAGGCCTGTTGCGTCACTCGATGACGCCTGGATCAGAAGAGGTGTGTGAGAGTTTTCACTCTCCCCCATCAGCACTGCCACCGAATTGGCAGTAGTGCTATGCATCAGACCAACCTGTGAGAAATGGAATTATTCCCCATTTCTTCTGAATGGGAGAAAATATTATTTTGAATATTTTGAACGAGAATTAATTCCCACACGTCTGGGGACCTCTGAAAATAACTGTTCAACATACAGAAATATACACAAGAGGCAAAGAATCATGCATAACAAACATCTATCCAGAGATTCCTTAGAGTGTTCAGGGCTGATTTGCTGGTTCAGAAATCATCTGCCCAATCTGTGCCCATGTTTTCAAAGACCTCATGCTGTACATAAATCAGTAAAATTGCATCAACGTTACATGCAGGCTGCGGCTTCTGGTATCCTCTGGGAAATTCCATCGTTAAGCTAGATAACAGGTAATGCAGAGGAAGCTCTTGCAAATAGTGGATGCGGCATGGGACATTAGGAACAGTCAATGCCACAATACCTTCATAACTGGAGATCTGTATGAGCTTAATACTTATGCTTTGGTATCTTAGTATGGTTAAGTAAAGAAAAACCTGGTAGGGCACTTATTCAGCTACAAAAAGAGAATCTGCATATAACCTGTACATCTTTATGCAAATAGCCTCTGCGTTAACCCCTATATTTGAATAAGCCCTAGATCACAATGAATTGTCTGTATCACATTATGAAAGAATCTTATTATCACAGCGCGTCGAATCTAGCGCGTTAGGTGTCACATGAATCACGCAATTCATCTTTCGTCACGACATGGATGAATCGCCGCTGGGATCTGTATTTTTACTTGTTTCTTACGTGTCGCCCTAACCACATGGAGAGAACGTGCACATCAATCAATGCCTTTCCGATACTCGACTGAAATCATTTAACATTATTACACACTTCACGTACATGTTTTTGCCTTTATTCTTGTTTACTGGTCAAGCAACCACGCCAGTATCTGCAAATATTACAAACTACGATTAAATCAATTATCCGACGAGGAAATGTTTGATAATTTCGTTGTTTTGGGAGTTTTCAAGCTTGAGAATCCCAAGATATAGAAACGGCATTTCTTCATACTTTTCAAGTTGCCTACTCTGTTTTCACCTATATAATAAGCACTTTAACATCAGATGGATTGACACAATTACTGCATCACCCCAAATATAAGCCCTTTTAAAACCCACGTACACTTTCCTAGACACACATAAATTTATCAGTATTTAAACGTGTCTATAACAGAAACAACATTTTACATTTTGACATCAAATGCATGTATAGATTACGAAATGATAAAGTTGAAAGACATCATCTACCTCAACGATATCGGCGGCTGACTTCAAACGCTCAAAATCTGACTTCGAAAGGCAATCTTTTGGGAAAAATGGGAAATATGGACATAGGTAAAGAAATCGCCCTTAAAGTTCTTGCATTCTGGTTAAATCCCGAAGTCCGTTCGTGTGCTGTGCTGTGAAATCAAGCGTCCGGCAAGTGAATACCTTCGCGTAAAAATCACAAAAAGGGAACAATCAATTCGCCTTGAGCTCTTGCGGGGAGAAATTGACCTGCATCGATGCCCCGTTCCTGAGGAGCTGTCTTCTGCGCTCCTGGATCTCATCCGAGTTGGGGTTGAAGAAATAAAAAAAAAAAAAACCCAAACCCCCTCCAGATCAACAGGCTGGATAGACGGCTCCATGACAGTGGATGTCTTTTTAGAAGGACTCACTGTCAAAACAGATAAAGACGTTTTGTTTTCACTAAGACTTGAAACCCTATAATTTAGTGGAACATCGAGCAAAAAAAAAAAACGAAAAACGATTAATGCCTTTTTGTGTTTAACGGGGGTACTTGTGCTATAAGGCTTCTCATTTTATCTCTGAATCGAAGTTTACCTGGTAGCAAACTGAAATCTGACGTTATCATAATGAAAATCACGTTTTATGTGGTCAGGCTAATTAACGACTAAACAAAATAATAGTAGGCTACTTTTTAATTAAGTAATATTTATGCATAAACTGAAATTATAATTACGGATTGATTGTTTTTTTTATATTGAATATTATCACGCACGATATGGCGTGATATTTAAAATATCAATATTGTACATTATTATACATTAAGGTTATACATAAGTTTGTTGCATGTTTAGGAATGGAACGTGACTATAAGCTCCAAAAAGGCATAAACGGATATGCGTGCTTCGAGTAAAAAGGTTCTGACAAAACGTAATGTTAATCAACTGACTAAAAAAATAAACCAATGTTTTCAAAAGTCTCATTTCAGATTCCTCGTAGAGGATTTTTTGGGTGACCAAACCATCTACTGCTGATCCTGGTATAGTGCAGTTGATCCATTTCGTAAGAAATTGTGACAGCAACGACACACCCTTCTTCTTCCACGCGTTTATTCATATATATATATATTAATTTCCCATATGAATGAGTACCTTACAAGTGTTACGGTGATGAGCGTATTTCTAAGGCATGTCTATGCAGCTCAGTAAGGGATCTCTGTTATATGACCAAAGCATGCAGTCCTTTCATAACTGCGAACATCGGGTATTTACTGTTCATGATTACCAGTACCGGTCTTACCCCATATGTTGCCCTAGGCGAGCCTCACCACCGCTGCCCCCGACCGAGTCAAAGTGAAATTGGCTGGCAGGTCAGCTCCCCCTCAGAAGCTGTCGCCTACGAGATTGACCAGTCCTGTTGATTACATACTTATCCATCCTGCCATAGAGAGCCCCAAGAATAAACATACATGTGACATGGGTTTAAAACCACAATGAATGTCTTGGGGCAAAGACGCAACGCAACTAGTCCAACTCAGTATTGCTTAAACAGGGTCGCCAGGCATGGATCCCCCTGGATGAGTCCATGGCAAAGCACGCAAACACTACAGGTAATTTAGAGATGCTGTTAAGCATACAATAAGTGTATGTGTTTGGGGTTTCACCACGGGGAACCCCACACAACACAGGGAAAACGATCAAACTTCGCACGCATAGAGCAGAGTAGGGCTTTGAAAGCCCAACCCTGACTTATTTGACACGATTACTGGCAAAGCATCTTCTAATTATGTATCCGGTCCGTCACAGGACGCACACATGAGTAATTTAGACAATCCACTTACCCACGTCTTTATTGTGGAATTCATGGATTATAACTTTAAATTGAAACAGAACATGTAATAAACCAATACATGAATAACAGTACAATTCGTAGCAAAAAGTATGTATAATCTGTAGGATTATTTAACGACTTTATAGTGTACAGTTAAACCGATTTAGATGTTAATCGTGGTGCCATCTGGTGGTATTTCAGCCTAAAAGCAGTTGCTGAAAATACGCACTTATATATATATATATATATATATAGGAGGGCTAGACAAGATATAATGTGAAACGAAAAATATTAATTGAAGCTTGCATAACTATTAAAAATAAACATTCTTTTAGAAAAAAAACAACTTAGTTTCAAAATGTTTAAGGGAAATAAGTTCAAATACCAGACATTTGTAAACAGAAATACACCACCTTGGTCAAGTCAGACACAAAAATAAGACATAATAAGACAGAGCAGAAATATCAGGGCTTATAACAAGCCAAAATGCTTTTAGAACTTTTCAAAACTTAACACCAACTCAACATAACCCTCTGAGGTGCATTAACAGTGTTATTTTAAAACAGCTGCATCCTAAACTATATATCTCTCTTCAAAATCTCATCTTGGACAGGGGCACAAGAGAGTCAGTGGGCCAACCTCAGGCAGCATAAGGCAGGTACACACTGAACGGCAGATACACTCACTGCCATACACACACACTGCAGAGGATCTAAAGATACCAATTACCCTAACTGCATGTGTGTTCAAGGGGATGATCTGAGTAACCACCCGCTCATGAAAGGGAGGACATCCAAACTGACACCCACACAGAGCACAGGTGGGAGTCAGTCCCCCAACCGCGGAGGTGCAACACAACAGTAACATCCAGAGCCACTGTGCCACTCGGGGGTATTACCCAACCGCATACTTTTATATACATAACAATGGAATGGCGTTTACTGAAAACAACAACTAAAGCTCATTCAACAAATTACTGGCAACGCATTCTTCTAACTGCTTATCTAATACAGGGCTGCAGTTGGGACAGCATAGGCTGGCATACCATCCAAGTCCCTGTCACGGGATATACACGCAGACAAAGAGCAATTCAGACATCTACCCACTTCTTTTTTGACCACGGGAGCAAAAACGGAATAGTCAGAGGAAGCCGGCACGACTGGAGGAGACGATGTAAGCTCCAGACAGAGAACGGCGTGGAAGTGAAGCCTCCGGCCCCAGAGAAACGAGGCAACAGTGCTACTCACTGGATCCCCCGTCTCCTGGAACAATGAGTGCAAACTAGTGTTGCCCAACCTGGTTCTTGGGAACCCCCCATGCAGTCCACATTTTTGCTCCTTCTCCGCTCAAAAATGTGGACTGTCTCGGGGTCCCCGATGACAGGGCTGACAATCACTGATTTAAACAAATTCTAAATCTCGGAAGTAACCACAGTGTTACGGACATTTTCGCAAACGTCATTTTCTTACACCCATGACGTTCCACACTGAATTTGCATGAAACTTATTCCATTTCTTAATTACAGACGTCTTTAGGTACGAATACTGTCAAAAAAAAATTATTGCTATGAATGACTGTCCATCACTCACATCAGATCTAACTGATTATAAACTGAAAAGCTAAACCATAACTCACAGTTGTAAAGCTGGGATTTCCCCCAGTATTTTCAGTAGGTCACCTGCTACCCCTGATTTACCATTAAAGATCAAATAAATTAAGATTAACCTGTGAAACATCCAATCAAGGCTATAAGAAAGTGTTGCCACGGTTACAAGATTTCTAAAAGAAAGTCTTGAAACAAAGTCCTGAAGCTATATTTGTATTGTGTTGTTAAGCTTAGGTTACATTAATATGGCCTGGATATATGACCCATTGGATTTATAGTAACTAGAACATTAACATGTCGTACGAAATGAAAAGTTACAACTTTCTTAACCTGTAGAATCAAACAGAATAGGGTGTGTTCTGTAACACCTGTGACATCACTGAGAGCTTTGCTAAGCTGGTGCTTTTTGTTGATCGCGTGTTGGGTCCATTAGCTCTATTTCTCCGGTGTCTGGCTCCCCTCCTCCTCTTTGTCCTGGGCAGCAGAGTCTGCAGCGGCATGCGACCCCTCTCCTGACGTCTGCTCCCCTCTCTTGAGGAGGTACTCCAGCTCTTCGGCGCTGACAGCCACCTTCTCCGGCTGCAGCCAGCGCTTAAAGTGTTCCAGCGCACTGTTGGGGCGGTGTGGTGGGGGGGGGGGGGGGGGGGGGTTTTTGGGTGGCAGAGGACAATGAAGGTCACCGCACCCATGCCGCACTAACTTCCTCACGCTCCTGATACAGTGCAGCCCCAAACAAACAAGCGCCCTCACCCCATTAAGTCAGTCACTTCCTGTAAGCTATAAGCATTAAAATAAATATTGCTGATATGTACAGGATGCTGTAACAATGTAAATTACTGGTGTACTCACTGTTTGTTAACTTTATTGTTTCAATCCATTGTAAAAATGTATTAAATTGCACCAATTCTACATTCATGTTTTTTTGTATTGTATCTTACAATTCTTTTTCAAATTCATTGAGATATACAATTTGAGGTCCTAAACAACCAGAGTAAATATTTATTATAAACAATTTATTTTATTACACAGTACAGTAGGTAGAGGTAAGGGGGCATGGGCTGATAAATTGTGTTGCCGCACACCAACACACGACAAACCACCTCAGGCATGAGAACGAGAGTGCAGCCATGCAGTGGGTGACACCTCAGCACCACACTAGTTCAACTGGAGTGCCACCAACCCCCAAATTTTCCCTGAAGTTGGAGGACCTGCTTGCAGGGCCGGATGTAGGTTAACGTCATACCCAGGATGAAGCAATCGCAGGTTAAGGGCCTTGCTCAAGGGACCAAGAGTATAAAAGCCCTCAAAGTCACAGCTGTACATCAGAATCATAGGACAGGTATTACCATAAGCAGGTTTTAACCACTAAACACTACGAGAAAGTATATCTTTGTAAGGATACACAGCACAATCTTTACATGTTAGTTTACCTCTGATCAAAGTCACCTCCTTCCTGAAATGGATCACATGCTGGTGTGTCATGAAGAAATCGATCCCAGCATTCCTTTTTCGCCTGTGAGAGAGTGCGAAGCATCTCCCGTGATGTCACTTCCTGAGACTGGCCCTTGATTTTCCTTAACCGGGTTTCTGGTTGGGAGAAAAAAAGAACTTGGCAATGGATACATAACATCTGAAGTCTGAGGTGACACGTCAAAAGTACAGCTGGGTGTGAAACACCCAGACCGAACAGTACCTAAACTGGCAATGTAGACGTCCGAGTCGGCCATTGGGGCCCATGGGTTGAGGGGGGCACTTAGAGGCACACTATTCTGGCCATTTCCCAGCCCTGCCTCTTCTAATGGGGGCTGGAAGGAATCTGTGAATTCTTCAACCTCTCCACCTTGGGACTGCTGGCTGGCCAGCCCCGGGCAGATTTCTGACCACAGCTCATTGCTGGAACGAGATTCATGGGTCTCCAAATCGTCAACCATACCTTCTGGACGGTTAGAAGGAGAACAGGAATAATATTAGAAAACTGGAATGCATGAAACTACTTGGGTATATATATATGACTACAGAAAACTTAGCTTATATCTGGAATTCATTTGTTTTTCACTGCAAACGTGGTGAAAAAATTACTTAAAATACTTGGCTTAAATGAAGGTGCTTAGAGTACTTTATCATATAAACCTGGACTGGTCTTGTCTAAATCAAGTATTTAGACTATTACTTAACAGGACGCCGTCGAAGTCAGTCATTTTTTGACTGTATGTGAACTAGCATGTGATGTTGTACTACAAGGCAAACTAGTTAGTATCTCATGCTAGAGGAAACCGCAGTCCCACACCAGTACCTGAAGTGTGTAATATATTAAGTTTCAGTAATATTTTAGCAACATCTTAATATATATCCTGGTTTGAAAAATGTATTGAGCGACTCCAGTCAACGTTATCTCGCAATGGCAATACAGACACAGATGCTATTTCTAGGTAAACAGACATATTTAAAGGCACAATATATTGTACATTGGAAAAAATGTAAACTTGTCTTACCTTACGGTAAAGCGAGCCCCCAAATAACTATACGCTATGATAAAACAATACCTGGCACACAATTTAACTACTATTTTTTATCAATTTACGCTGAAGCTGGACGAAAAGGATAACAGATAATTTCCCAATCCTATAGGATAGCGCTGGCATAATTTGGCGAAACGTGAGTGGATGACAAAGCTGTCACTCAAAGACACTCGCGGTTCTATTGGAGCAGATGTCAACGCCCTTGAAACCTTATTGGACAACAGTCTGTCTTTAGTGCTACGAAAGTCACGTGAGCGTAATGCCGTAAAGTGAGGGTAAATGTCGTAAAGTGCGTGTGACCCGAAGATTGCCTGTCGGTGAGTTTTGGTCATTCCTGCTTCTGTTGCGCTTGCACTTTAATCGCTGAAGTTGTCGCTTTTTCCTCATTCAAGTACGTACGATTATTTAAACTGTTTCAAATTTATTTGAAACAACAAGTGCAATTCTTAAACACGGTGTTTCGGTTAATACCGCGTTATCTTTTATTTTTGTTTCGTAATTTTAATACCCTTCCCTCCCATTATTGCTTTTTCTTGTACGTAGGATGTCATTTTTATTTTAAACTATTGACAGCGGTCACCGCGCATGGCATTGTGGACTGAAGCACTATATAAACGGCATAACGCAAATACATTAATGCTTCGACATTTAGTACGCCATAATAACCTAGCAGAACAACTCAGATCTGTAAATTATTGATGTGCCGAGTATCGCATCAGCAGCATTACCCTGACATTGCGCTGCCCCGTTCGTCGCTACTAAACCGATTACACACTTGAACTGTGTTATAAATAACGGGGCTTCCTCTTGCAGCTCAGCGCAGTCTTGGGAATGTGTTGCTGATAAATTAGCTATACTGTGTTTGTTGACAGGGTGCCTGGGGCTCGGGAGATGAGAGCTTTGTCCGGATTGGCTGCGGTGGCGTTCCCCATGGGTGTGCTGCTTTCGAGGACCATGGCGTGGATGTCCAGTGGGAGAACACATCCAGAACTCATCAACCGCCTGAGAGGTCAGTCATAAACCCGATTCGCATTAAAATCGATGCTAGGTGACTGCCTCCCCTGTTGCCCCCAAGGCTGAAAAAACATCACTAAATTGCCCTTTAGATTGGCAACAATTATGCAATGGCTGCCCTTCACATGATTTAGCACCGTTTAGGTGCAGGGCTGTAAATTTCTGGTCCAGAAAATCCAGGATGCAGCGATCCGACTTCTTCTGTCCCAGTACCGATACCTGGGCTTTGGGTTTCGGCCGATACCAAGTACTGTACCGATCTGATACCAGTATTTAATTAACAAGCTGTAGGCTTCGTCTCACTGTGTGGAAGCGGCTGTCATCATTCTTTTACATATAAGGCAACATCAGGCTGAACTTAAAATGCAACACATGCATGCATATATACATATATACAGACTTCCGGACGGCACACGCCACAAGAACTGTGATTGGTCCGCTTGGTAGCGTTCTTTTTTTTTTTTTTAATAGGAGCATAGAAGGCATACATATAAGTATCACAGGCTGTAGTGAGTGCACAGAACAGCCCAAGCTAGCATCTCCCAAATCATCCACTGTTTTTGTCATATTGCTTGTGATGTCTCTTTTCTTATTTTCCACTAAACGATACTAGCTGTTGTTTCAAATTTCCAGATCGACGCCCCCCTATCTGATGCTCTTACGCTCCTCCCACCGCGCAGGTTACGCGCGTGATGTCACGGCAGGCCTGAAGTCACCGCACGCTCACGCGCACTGAGTGGCAACCAGACCGAGCGGCAGCATTCACCTTGAATGCCACAAAAACACATTTAACCCCTATTCTGTGTTTGGGGTCAATCTGACCCCAGAGCCTCATTAAACGGTAGGCAAATTTCACATGGGGAAATTATCACGGGGAAAAGGGTTAATATGGGAAAGAGCTGACGTGCCATTCATTGTACAGATCAGTCTAACAAGAAACAGGAGCTATCTTTTTACAGACCTACGAAAACTAAGTAAGTAGGTATCAAACTTGTATCGGTCACATGTGGTCGATACCCACAGCGAGTAATAGGTATGGATAGCTGCCGATACCGATCCTGAATATCGGATCGGTGCACCTCTAATACAGACCAAGATTTTGTTTCAGCTAACTAGTTGAGTACTCCGTGACTCAACTGGTTGGTTGAAACAAAGATCTTGGTCTGAA
>JAODKL010000027.1:3931007-3948549 GCA_026780765.1 Petrocephalus schoutedeni | reverse complement strand
TGGTCGATACCCACAGCGAGTAATAGGTATGGATCGCTGCCGATACCGATCCTGAATATCGGATCGGTGCACCTCTAATACAGGCCAAGATTTTGTTTCAGCTAACTAGTTGAGTACTCCGTGACTCAACTGGTTGGTTGAAACAAAGATCTTGGTCTGAATTTTGACTTTCTGGACTTGATAGTTGCACCTTTGCTAAGAAGCCGCTTCATGGGAGATGACGTGCCATATAGATGAAGAAATGTAGTGAAGCATCTTAATGAGTGCCCTTCTAGTGGAGAAAATGTGATTTGGTGCCCTTAAAATGGTCAGAGCAGACTGACTACCCTTCCAGTGGTAAAGGGTGCAGTTATGCAGTGCCCTCTCTGCTACCCCTACATGATTAAGTGTCCAAATGGATGTTTCTCCAGTGGGTAAAATGTATGCAGTGCTGTATTGGATGTCCATCCATGTGTGAGAATGTGGAGAGCTGTGCTAATGGATGCCCCTCCAGTGGAGAAAATGTGATATGGTTGGGTATGCTTGAGGTGCCTTATGGGTGCATTTCTGCTGGGGAAAAAAACTCTTAAGGTGCCCACCCAAAGTGAGAAGACATGATGTAGTGTCCTTGTAATGGAGAGGGTGCCCTTCCAGTGAAGTGGGAAAATGAGATGCAGAGTCCCGCTAAGAGATGCAGTTTCCCATACATGCAAGGAAAGTAGGTGAAATAGTGTATCCTCAAGGTGTTAGGTTAATTCAGATGTACTATTTGGGGTGTCTCAGTAGACAAAACAATTGAATAGACTTAGTCAGGGATGAAGACTACTTCATCTTTCCTGGCCTGTAGTTCTAGTAGTGGGGGGTGGGGGGGGTACACTCTTTAAGCAATAGGTGCCCTTCAAACAGCCTGAGTCCACCACTGCTAAAAATGACCTACCTGTCTATCCATCCATTTTCTGTAACTGCTTGTGCTATTCAAGGTCATGGGGGTCCACAGTTTATCCTGGAGGCTAGGGGTGCAATGGGTGCCAACCCATTGCGGGCACACTCACTCAGGGTAGTTTGGTAATGCCAATTAGCCTCGGGAATATTTTTGTATTGTGGGGGGTGGAGTACCTGGAGGAAACCCCATGCCGAGAGCACACTGAGCCACGACGGAGACTCGAACCCTGGTCCCAGAGTTGTGAGGCACCAGTGCTAACCATCGCGCCACCGCGCAGCCAGTGAATTCTGCTACTTACCTAATGAGTTTCAGAATGCATCATTGCTGTCAGAAGGCCAAGGTTCATGATGAGGTTTCTATACCTTTCTTCCTGTGACTTGTCCAGTTAACCATTTCCAAATGCTGTTGCATTTAAAGATAATGGAGTTATCAAATCAGAGCGAGTTTTTGAAGCCATGCTGGCCACTGACCGTGGGATCTACACCAAAGAGCACTCCTATGACGACTCCCCTCAGTCCATAGGTAAATCTCCTCATGACATGCTCTTCCATTTTAAGGTAGACACATAGCCCAGTGTTGCTCTCCATAGATTTTTATTAGTAATGCAGGTTTATTATTTGTTTATTGCAGGCTACCAGGCTACTATCAGTGCCCCTCATATGGTGAGACTGATATAGTTTTATTTAATAAACCTGGGTTAAAATAGACTAATATGTATTTTTTTTTTGGATTAGATTAGGGAGTGATGCATATATGTCCTGAAAAACCTTAAATATGTATAGATATTCACACACATTTAGGATGCAAATATAGGGATTTTTTTCCCTGGAATTTGTAAACTGTTTGTTTTTGTAGATTCTTTCAGGCACTTGGTACCTTATTCTTATTACACTTTCTAATAAATACAGCTAAGCAGAGGTGTCAATATCAGGTCCAGAAAGTAGAAATCCAGACCAAGATTTTGTTTCAACCAACCAGGTGAGTATTAAGAGTCACTGAGTGCTCAGCTAGTTGGTTAAAAGAAAATGTTGATCTGGATTATTACTTTCTGGGCCTGAAATTTACGCCTCTGCAGCTAAGTGACTGTCTCTATGATGTAGTCTCATGGCCTGAGCTGCTTAATTCTGAGAGCAGAGAGCAGTTGACTATTAAGGTGGTTGACCAGATTTTCTATTATGTAATGTCTGCTAATACAATTATGTTGGCATTAAGTCTGCTATATTGTCATCAGTTCTAAAAGACTAGGCTGACTATGGTTTGCCTGTCTGTTTATATTTAGCATGCCCATGCCATGGAAGTACTGAGTGACAAGCTAACTGAGGGGGCCTCGGCCTTGGATGTGGGGTCAGGGAGTGGCTATCTCACTGCCTGTTTTGCCAGGATGGTAGGTCTGTTAATATGTTTGCAAACCTTGTATCAGTGTTTCCCAAACCAGTTCTCGGGGACCCACAGACGGTCCATGTTTTTGTTCCGCTGGGAATGTGGATTACCTGGCAGGGAGCAAAAACATGGACCGGCTGTGGGTCCCCGAGGACCGGACTGGGAAGCACGGCCCTATATATTATCATGAATGAATACTTGAACACCTCTTGCTGCAGCTACATCAAACATGTTAAAATAAAAACAAATGTTTTTATCTTTTTCAGATGTTATTTAGGCTGTTTAAACGAAATGGAAAACGTTCTGTATTTTCTGAAGATAAAGCAAAATGCTTTTGCATCGTGTGTTAGCTTTTTTACTCCTTCCTGAACCGTTATGTACACTGCAGGTCGGACCCACAGGAAAGGTGGTTGGCGTTGACCACATACCAGAGCTAGTGCAGGACTCCCTGCGAAACCTTCGTGCCGACGGCCCCGAGCTGCTTGATTCGGGACGTGTCAAACTGGTCGGTGAGTCGCTTAGCCGAGGCGCCTAGCAGGTCTGCCTGATTTTAGGTTTTCTGTCCGTTTTGCTGCCAGTAAACTCTCTAACGCCTCGATCTGTATTTTTCCCCTGCATTTTCAGTGTTTGCTCTCTAATAGGAGTGCATTTTTGAAATGTTCCCCCACGATTCTACCAATTTGGTATTTCCTGTTAATCCCTTGGTGGGTCTCCTTCACACAGACACACGCACACCCACATCAGCTCAGGAAGGGTGCAGAGCTCTTGCTGTATATGTGCTGTCAGCCAACCGATTCGTTTTGCTGTATGGGCTTCAGGCCTCACTGTGCAGCATAATGGGCTCTGTGGAGGGCAGCGTTGGCTCGATTCCGCCCACAGCCCTGCTGACGACAGACGTCTCTGCAGGGGGACTGCAGGGATTGGACCCCAGCAGGAAGGAGCAGCTCGCTTGATCGGTGCACCGCTGGGGTGGCCAAATTGTTTGGAATATTATTTCTATCCTATTGTTATGTTTCCATTTATCTGGGTTCCCATTGGAGAAATAGTGGCATGTGGGTCTCTTCACGATGCTGGTTTATATCTACAGTCAAACAACATGGACTTTGGGTGGACAGGTGTCTCAAAATGGCACTCTGGGCGCACTCTGTAATGGACGGAGCCTCGTCCAGAGTGTCCCCTCCCTCACGCCCTATAGCCTCCAGGCTGATATGACTTATAGGGAATTTTGCATTTGCCCAAGTTTGTTTCTACAGCAGTCCAGGTAGTACTCTGTGAGCATAGACCAGTGTTTCCCAATCCGGTCCTCGGGGACCCACAGACAGTCCCTGTTTTTGCTCCCTCCCAGCTCCCGGTTGCAGAAATGTGGACTGTCCGGCAGGGAGCTCGGAGAGAGCAAAAATGTGGACCGACCGCGGGTCCCCGAGGACCGGATTGGGAAGCACTGGCGTAGAGTAAGGACTGAGTGTCACTGTGTGCTCCTCTGCATCTGTTTCTGCGCAGTGGGTGACGGACGACTCGGGTACCCAGACGATGCCCCATATGACGCCATCCACGTTGGAGCTGCCGCACCCACTGTCCCCAAAGCAGTAGGAGATGGGCTGGGTGTAAATCTGGGGATTATTATAACTCTACAGCAAAATATGTCACAGCTTTAGGATTAGCCATCCTTTCAGTAAGAGCAGGGCCTTCTCTCTCGATCTCACATATCGCATCTTAGAAGTTGTCAAGGACTGTGATGCTGACTGTTTGTTAGTGTATCAGTGAGTGAGTGAGCTAAACCTGACCCTCCGGGTGATATGAGTAGATTGGTTAAGTCAGGGTTGCCCAACTCCAGTCCTGGAGGGCCAGAATCCAACACAGTTTGCAGATTTCCCTGCTCAAACATATCTTCACCAGCTAATTACCACATTTAATAGGTATGTTTGAGCAGGGAACTCTGTAAACTGGGTTCTGGCCCTTTAAGATTAGAGTGGGGCACCACTGGGTTAAGTAAAAAGTTGATGAGAACTAAAATAAACTGCCTACCAACTATCCCGGACAAATTTGGCCTGCTGGTCTGCAGTGGATACATTTGTGTGGCTTTGACAGGTAGCAAAGCTCTAGTGATAATAAACAGGGCCCGTTATGTAAGGGGCCTGCATTTGGCCATCTTCAGGTTAAGCCTTTCCAGTCTCATTTACCAAGCTGCAGGCTGCTCATGTTCCCCACAGGCAGGATTTACCCCTGGCTGTGTCCCTTCCACAGCTCCTGGACCAGCTGAAGCCTGGCGGCAGGCTGGTGCTGCCCGTGGGCCCGGAGGGTGGGAGTCAGGTTCTAGAGCAGTATGACCGGCAAAGCAACGGCACGTTCTCCAGGAAGGCCCTGATGGGCGTGATCTACGTTCCCCTCACTGACAAGAGCCACCAGTGGCCTAGGTAAACCTCCACCCCCCCCCCCCCCCAAGACTGAATGTTCACCTTGGCGATATTTGATTGCTGTTATTATAAAATGAATTTAATGCACTGAAAAACAACCCTCCCTTTGGTTACTCATTTGTGATTGTGTACAAGGATCCTCACATTTGGGGCTTAGATCCATCTCAGATGTTTTAAATGTGGAAAAGAGTGTTGCTGGGTTTCCTGATCTTCTCCCAGTAAACATAAGACAGATCTCTGAGGACACGGGTCCATAAAACCTTGCGCCGTTTTCAGTTTCATTTTTAATCATTTGAAATCATTTTTAAGCAGATATGTTTGATTTTGTTTCCAGCTTCTGGTCTGGAAGTTTCAGTAAGCTGATCAATGTTGCGTTTGTTTCCTCCTTCCCTGCCCCCCGCCCCCCCCCCACACCCAGAGGTGAGCTCTGACTGCAGTGTCATTGCCCCTGCAGGAGGTGGCGCCCTTGTTGCAGTTCTTGAGTCTCACATAATCCAAGGAGGGGTGCTTCACTCCTCTATTGACCTGCTGCCTAGCAACACATGTGAGACTGCCTGCCTACCCTACCAAGCTTTTTCATCCATATGTTAACTGGGCAAAGTCAGCCTGCAATTAATCGGCCCTTTGGCGTCACTGAGCTTTTCGGTACGGCACCTTTTACACTATATTTTACATTTAGTGGACTTTCCACAGAAAGTACAGAGTGAAAAATGTTTGTATTTTTGCAGAAAAAGAAGGAAGGAGTAGCTTTTGGACCTCATTTAGAAATGTCCACAAACTGGAGACTGAACAGATACAATAATATTGTCAATATAAAATCATAAATTGACAGTATCCACTGTAGTGGAGTTTTTACCCATTGTATGGTTGTAAATAGTGTGAAACTTCCATTTAGTGTTGAAATGGAATTATTTAATGCTGATTCCGAGAATATTTCATCTAAAAAATTTTCAGAAGCCTGCATGCCCCAATTTTTCTGAAAATATATATGAACACCCCTAGATCTTATCCAGAGAACATTACACCGAAGGGGGAATATCATTCAAATTAAAAGTTCAAACAATATTATCTTAACCTGCTGAACATAACAGTCTAAAGTCTATTTATTTAAATTGTAATAAAATACTGTTAACTAAGTAAAGAACTCTGTTTGCCACAACATTGATACTGCATAGCCTGTTAATTGAGACTGTTTGTAAATTAAACAGTAATGTGATTGTGTATAATAAAATTAAGTATTTGCTAATCTCCAGCTATAGGCTTCAATTTTTCATATGCCCAAAGCCTCGTTGTCTATTTAAGTATAACAGGTTCTATTTTGACAATTTCTGTAATTGTGACTTAATTATATTAATCACTGTCACCCATGAAACTGTCCAATACAGGTTCTGCACAGTTGCCAGAGGGATTTGGGGCCATTCTTCTTGCAGAATAGTGGACAGGTCATGATGTGATGCTAGTGGAAGAAAATGTTTCCTGACTCTCTCCTCCAAGCCACCCCAAAGTGGCTCAATAATATTCAGACCTCACTTTCATGTTCATCAAACCTCTCTGTCACCAGTCTTGCTGTGTGTATTGGTGCATTATCATCCTGATACATGGCACCACCTTTAGGGAACGATGTTTGAACCAGGGGGTGAACATGGTCTTTCAGAATGGTTTGCTAGTTCTTGACAGTGATGCGCCCATCTAGAACAAGTAGTGGGCCTAGGGACTGCCATGATATTGCAGCCCAGGGTGGTAATCCTCTTTTGAGGCCTCTCCCCTCATTAGAGAACAATGCATGTTTCACTTGCGTATATTTCTGCTTATTTACAGCGAAGTTTTTTGTTTCTAACTAGCCGGGGAAAATTACGTAGTATTTACCAGTTAGTACGTTTGTTGATACTTACTACACTTACTATTCATTGTTAATGCTGCAGGTGGCAGTAACGAGCCTCAAAACACTCTAGATCATTGACATTTCAGCTGAAGAAGAGGCTGATGACGTAACCAGGCTGCGACGTTAAACGAGAGAGGACCCCGGTGTTGACTGGCGTGCAAAAGCTTCATGTGGTTTTCACTGGTCGAAACAGTCAATGTGTCCTCTGCAAATTATGCACAGAAAGCTGTCGGACGTTTATTGTATAACAGGGTGAGAGATTACAGAAGCGGACTGGTTACCGAAATAATCAGTGCTGAATCACCTGGCCGGTGGAAGCTAAATCCCAAACGTGGTTTAACCACTTACTGTAATATTCTGGGCTCCGGTCATCGGATCGGACAGCTGTATACAGGCAAAGACTCGGGGTTTCGATCAAGGGAGATGGAAGCTAATGAGGCACCCAGCGCGTTAACCGAAAGCAACGCCGCACCGGAGCATGCTGGTAGCAATCCGAGTGTGAAGGAGAGCGGCGAGAAACGTAAAAGCGAGGAGATTAACGAGCCGGGGAAAAACGGCCGCGGAAAGAGGAGAAGAGGAGGGGGAGGTAAAAACCTCCGTCCGGGGGAGAGATACGTGCCTCCACCGCAGAAATTAAACCCCGGCGTCAGTTTCGGCGAGGAGCATTTTCGGGAGACCACGTACTACTTCGAGGGTGGCCTCCGCAAAGTGCGCCCGTATTACTTCGATTTCAGGACATACTGCAAGGGCCGCTGGATCGGGAAAACCCTCAGGGAGGTTTTCAGCAGCGAGTTCCGGGCCGAGGCACTGGATTACTACAAGCAGGCTGCCCTTCAGGGACGCATTAGACTCAACGAGACGCCCATAGACGATCTTAATGTCACTTTAAAGGTATGAAATTAGGTACCACAGCTAAGCAGTAGCCTTTCAGGCATTAATGACAAAGTCCTGAATATCAACGTACGTTTTTGAGGCCGTAATGAAAAGTGTACACTTTCCATGGTTTGCAGTTTGTTTGACTACCTTGAGGTGTGTATTTCCTGTGGTCGAATTATGTGGTCTTCCCTCCTCCAGAACAATGACTTTCTGAGGAACACAGTCCACCGGCACGAGCCGCCTGTGAGTTGCCGGCCTTTGGAAATCCTGGAGGACAACGGGGAGGTACTGGTGGTGGACAAGCCGTCCTCGCTGCCAGTCCATCCCTGCGGTCGCTTCCGTCACAACACCGTCATCTTCATCCTGGGCAAGGAGTTAGGCGTGTGTGGTCTCCACACGGTCCACAGACTCGACCGGCTCACCTCGGGGGTGCTGCTCTTTGCCCGCACCCTGGAGGTGTCAAAGAAGTTAGACCAGCTTGTGCGTGACAGGCAGGTGAGACTGGCCGCATGCTGATTGGCTGGTATCAGCTACAATAAGACGACTCTCCGCACGTTAAAATCTGCAGTCACCATGAAACGGAGCCAGACACCACAACTAACTGGAATACTGTCACAGTCATTTGTGCTGTGACTAATAAGTGCCATATACATAATGAAAAATAAGCTGTCAGACATTAAAAACTGTTGCCCAGTTTCTGCTTATCCAGTGCAGGGTTGCAGTGAGCATATGCCATGAAAAACAAAGCAGGACTCAGTAACATAATCATGTACTGTGGGTAATTTAGAGACCCAAGTTCATCTACCTATGTTTTTGCATTGGGGCGAAAACGGGAACTCCCTGAATTAGGCTGCTTGGCCATAGCGAGATCCTACCAAACTCTACACACCTTCAGTATGGATTTCAGGAAGTAGGTTGTTGATTCAAGTAGTACTGCTGGTGCTGGGACCTGCATAGGACTCTGTGGCAGTGGCTTTTGGCCTTCATTTGCAAATTGAAGCATTTTTCTTTGCTGATGCATTGTATATTTGTGTCATCTGAGCTGACTAACCTGAGGTGCTTTTCCCAAAAGCTCCTGTTAGCAACCAACATAGTTGGGCTCACTCAGTTGCTTGGATTTAACTATGTAAGTCACTAACATAGTTAACAACTATGCTTCTGGGAAGCGCACCCCAGATCGTTAACCAAGGATACTCTGTTACACAGGAGTTACTGTGCGTTCATACCGCGGGGCGGCGTGAGCGTCAGTGTTTGCTCTGGTCGCCCTGCACACGAGGCCAGCAAAAGCCAGAGATGCTCTCTGACATAATGGAGGCCCAGTAACCTTGGGCCTGTAAATAAATCAGATTTAATTAAGAGAGCCCATTACAAGCTCCCAGTCTTATAAGGATTTTCACTGGTCGTCTTGTCCACCAGTAACCGAGGTGGCTAATGCCTCTACACCTATATACGTCTTGCAGTTGGAGAAGGAGTACGTGTGCCGCGTGACCGGCGAGTTCCCGGAGGGCGAGCTGGTGTGTGAGGAGCCCATCCTGGTGGTCTCCTTCAAGGTGGGCGTGTGCCGGGTCGACCCCAAGGGGAAGCCGTGCCGGACGGTGTTCCAGAGGCTCAGCTGGAACGGCCGGTCCAGTGTGGTGCGATGCCAGCCACTCACGGGCCGCACGCACCAGATCCGGGTCCACCTGCAGTTCTTGGGCTTCCCCATCGTCAATGACCCCATCTACGGCTCCGCCGCCTGGGGGCCGCACCGGGCTAAGGGGGGGCTGGTGGGCATGAGTGACGAGGAGCTACTCCGAGCCCTGGTGGAGGAGCACCGTTCCAAGGAGAGCCTGCATCTCCTGGACCTTCCAGACGAGGCGCTGCCTACTGGTAAGAGCGCGGAGCAAATACCGGACCCTGACTGTGGCTTAAAGGATGGATCTTCTGCCACTTTGCCGCCCGAGAGTGACACTTGTGGGAAAAGCGGTACCTTAAATGCGTGCAACGTGAACGACGGGAGCAAGGAGCCTTCCGATTCGAACTCCTATGATTCTGATGAGCGGAAGAAGGCCAGAGATGCGTCAGCAAAGACAGGCCCGCCCGCGCGGGAGTTGAACGGTAGCGACCCTACAGCAGCGGTGCCGGCGGACACGCTTCCCGCATCGTACCTCGCTCAGAATGAAACGGCGGCTCCAGCCAAAGAGTCTGCCAGCCACGGACCTGCAGATCCTGCCCGGGACTCTGGCCCCGATGGCTCTGTGTCGCCTGTGAAAGACCCTTTGTGCAGCGAGTGTAAGATTGTGCGGCCAGACCCCACTGAGAAAGAGCTGATAATGTACCTCCACGCGCTGCGATATAAAGGTCCCGATTTTGAATACTCCACTCGCTTGCCAGACTGGGCCGGAGAAGGTTGGCAGGAGGACTGAGCGGGATGGAGCCACAGTGATCTGAGAATGCCTCTGCAGAGGTTTCGCATTTAAGAACCGAGTCTCGGGAATTAGCCCGAAATACGTCAACAGCAATATGGGCAGAAAAAGGGAAGACTGCAGTCTAATTCCCTGAGTCATTCACAGCCCTTTTCTTAGTTTCTAGACTGTATATTTTCCTTTTCATTTCGAATAAATAAGATGGATTCTGCTTAGTGTTTTATTTCAGGCACCAAATTGTCGAATTGCTATTGATAACTAGTAAGCCAAGTTCCAATGTTTAACAAAAATTACCCTTATATCAATCTGCAGGAAAACAAATGCAATTTATTTTGAAAGTTCAGTTAAAGCATTACCATATCAAAAACAACAAACTTGGTTTAAAAACTCCCTCTTAAAAAACGTTACATAAAATGCTTAGGCAGCCAGTATGTATTTTTTCTTCATTAAATTATATAGAGGTGCTAAAATGAGTGTTAACTCATAATAGTGGAAATACTACAAAGGTACTGGTGAATTCAAGCTCTGATTACACTTAAAGGCCTCTTTATATACACCCAGTGGCTCATTCAATAGGTACACCTGTTTGTTAATGGGTGTGTTCGGCTTCATGCAGCCACTTACAGCACTGGCTTAAAGCGATGCATTCTGGTCATTTCTGATTGGCCCGAAACTGACCAGAATGACCAGAATGCATCGCTTTAAGCCAGCGCTGTAAGCGGCTGCATGAAGTTGAACGCACCCAATGCTAGCAGCCTGCTCTTCCAAACAGCCAATGATGTGGCTCCAGCCGAATACATGCTGGATGCAGATGGCTAATGTTAGCAGCCTGCTCTTCCAAACAGCCAATGATGTGGCTCCAGCCGAATACATGCTGGATGCAGATGGCTAATGATTCCTGGTCTTGGAGAAATGTTACAAACTGGATTTGAGGAAGCACTTCTTTACACAGCGTGTAGTTAGAGTATGGAACAGTCTTCCTGATAGCGTAGTGCAAGCTAAAACCTTTGGTTACTTAAATTCAGAGCTAGATAAGATTTTAGTGACTAAGCTGTTAGCTGAATCCCAAAGTAAGCTTCATGGCCTCCAATCATTTGTAAACTTATGTTCTTATGTACAGTGTCTAGAGTGGACAGAGAATGTTGGCTTAAACACCATGTGAATGAGGGAGGTCGTAAAAGATAACGTGCAAAAAGAAAAGAGTATAGTGGTGTTCAGTAAGGCTTTACTGAACACGGCTCTGCCACCATTGAAGTGGTTCAGGAAAAGTGGCTCTATTTGGTACTAACTAGGTATACCTAATAAATTGCCTCCTACTTGGTACTAACCAGGTGTACCTAATAAAGAGGCCATTGAGTGTAATCGTTCTTGTTTTCTGGGCCAGTGACTCTCACTCTGTTCCTGAAGCCAAGCATGGTCAGTTGTAGCCTCAACAGAAGAGAATCGGCCTGGCATTAGTGTCAGGAAGCCTGCGGTTGGGCTAACATGGCATGAATATCGCAGCGCATGTGCCATGAGCTTGAACCAAACGGTTGTCGGTTTTCATGGCGATTCGAGGGGCTTTGCTCCGATTGGATGAGCAACCTGCATCGTGCTCTGAAACGAAGAGTGATGGGATAATGATACGTTTGGTGATTCTCTCGATGGAGTAAAAATAGTATTGTCATCAGTGTCCGTGAAATGCTGCACCATTATGTAAGAGTGAACAGAGTTCAAAGGCTGTATGTTTAGTGAACCCATGCAGATCCGTTGGTCTTTTTGGTTCTCTGATATGAGCAGAAGTGTGTTGTTTAGCATGTCACAGCCTGTTAGATTATGTAAATATACAGTGCACTTAAAAACCCACTGGAAAATAGGCTTAAGACAAGGCTTTTGCGGCATCTGTTCATGCATGGTGATGAGGGACTGATGTTGGACCTTTGGATATTTGTCAGGTTTTGAAACATCTATATGCAGACAGCAGTAAATTTGATCATTAGTTATAGTGATCTTTCAGAGAACGTTTTGTATTATAAAATTGCATCTTTCTCCTCTTGAGTAAATGAATCTGTATATCATACAGAATAGACTAGTACATGGTACTGTACAACGATGCAGGACAGAATAACTCTGACTTTTTCTACCCAACTGTTAACCAAATGAATTTGGCCCTTCTAGAAAACATATACAGAACATGTCCAAACCATACCAGCTGCAATACTTAGATGCTTGAGAAATTTCAGTTTGTATCCATTTTTAAAGTATTTAAAATGTTGTGACCTCAAATGGTTTGGCACATGCATACAAATTGGCATTTGCACACACACATACACACATCTTCACATATAATTACAGTACATTAACAAAATTAACTTAGCTATACAGCAAATTCTGTACAGTATAAATACTTGTCATCTCTATGGCTGTAGTTGTGCGACATTACTGCTGTGTGTTCCCTGCACATGGTAAACAGCTGCATTTTTATCAGAACCTTCCAGTATAGTCATGATTTTATATTGCACTATGAGTTTCAGCAGGTGGCAAGTTTTCTGTTTGATTCTGATCTGATCTTCATATGCAGATTCTGTAACTGGAGGATTTACCGCTTCGCTTTACAGATTTGAAAGCACTGCAGTCAAACTAGTTCACACATGGCGGACTTGGTTCCGTGGGTCTTCAAAAGGCTTCAAGCACTTGATAGCAGTTTTGTTATTTACAAAGAAGCGTGAGAACATTATATAAACTTGCCATTTAGGACCAGGATTTGACCCCCGGTAATAAATAATGCACTTAATCTTCTTGATCTTCCTCTAATTTTGGGTCTGTTTATTGTGGATTCTGAACCACACATCTTCCATCAAGAATGCAGGCTATTGCCTTCATTTGTTTTGATAATCAGTGGCCATCTTGTTCAATCTTCATAAAAAAGGAAAAGCAAGTCCCCATTGCATCAAATGCTTGGCTTTCTTGTTCTTCCTTGGTCTTTCAGGCAATAATACACTGGAGACAAAAATGTATTTGACATCAAGAAGTCCTTCACACAGTAGTTTGACAGATTGTCACCAAGCTTGAACTGATACACTTTCACATGAAATGGATCCCATACTACTGAACAAGTGATGTGCTGGAATATTTCGATTATACTGAAGGACCAAGAAAAGTTATTCCCCATAAAAATATAATAGGCTGAATATTTTGATTTACTAATGGATCCTCATTCTGGAGCTGGATCCATTACAGTGAATTAAAGTGAATGATTTGACTAGCATTTAGTCGCATTAACACTTTGCACCAAGATGTCATCAGCTACCTTCCCCGCTTCTCCCTTCTCGTTTTATCCATACATCCGGTAAATCTGGTTTGCTATTGGGTAAGATTACTGGTAAGTCTCCCTGGCTTATTCTACCTCTCCCCAAGGAAGGAGTCTCATAAACAGTCTCCTTCAGCGATAGACGTAAGGTGTCCCTCTTGCCATTCAAGTGGCCTGGTTTCAGCTCTCTTACAGCCTCTTCTGCTGTCTGCGGGGCTGAGGGCCCTGGCTCAATATCACTCAGGCAAGTCTCGTTGGAGTCCTCCAGCCCGTCGAAAGAACTCTGGGACGAGAGGAGCCGTCGATGGGGGTGATGCTTGAAAGGACTTCCGGTAGTCCTCTCCATGCACAATGATTCTTGATGGTCTGGAGGCTGACTGCTGATGATCATATCCTCCATGCTGGAGGAGGAGGACGTTGAGACATTCCAGTGCTTACGGCTATCACATTGACTCCGGCACTGACTACATAACAGTCGTTCCTGGGTCAGATTAGTCGGTGATACTATCATTGGTCGGAGGGTGTTCTCCTTGTATGGAGAGGAGGTCTGTAGAGCGGGAGGTGGGTTGCAGACTTCAAAATGCTGACAAGATAAATCCTCGCCGTCTCCCTCAATGCTCATTGCTTCAACATCTCCCCTTGGGCTCAGGCTACGGAACTGAATGTCATCCGAGAGGACGGAGGGTCTGTTGGACAGTTTGCTGGTGCAAGTGCTGTTCTCAAAGCTGTCGCTCATCTGACAGGCCAGAGGCTGAAGCTCATACTGTTCTGGCTTCCTCCCTTCCCTTTTGTGTCTCTGTCGCTGGCGATGCTGCCCTGGACAGAGGTGGCCACCGTCGCTTCCCTTTTCAAATCCCCTCTGCATTCTGGAATGCCCCCCGCAGCCAAAAGACCCATTAGCAGCCGCGTTTGAGGACGCCGGCTCTGAGGCAGAGCAAGGAGAGAGCATGTTTTCAGTCCCCTTCTCCTTGTGCTGTGTATTCGATCCCGTGCACGGCCAAAATATTTGCCCACAGTTCTTCTGTGGACCGAAAAAGCAGCAGAGTGACTGGAAGAAGAAAGTGGCAAATCCACAGGCTACACACTTCACTAACAGTAGGAAGATGCCCAGCTTGCGGAACAGCAGTGCCGTCGCAGGCAGCATCATGACACCCATGCAGAAGTAGGCACCAGCTCCCGTGGCTACTGGACAGCCCATTCGTTTCAAGGAGTGTGCTACCCTTCCGAGCCGATCCGAGTGGGGCGCCAAGCTATAGGAGATACAATAGTTAGCAGCAAAATCGACAGAAAGCCCAGCAGCGGCCGATATAAAAAGGGCCTCCAAGCCACTCAGTTGCCACTCTAGCAGGACCAGGAGGCCGGCTGTGACAAAGACACTTCCTCCAACGGCAGCGGTTCCATAAATGCTCAGCGGAATGTTCCACGTGGTCAAGAGAAGCAAGGCGAAGGTCAGGGCGACCGAGAAGCTTGTCACTACCAGTGTTTCCGAGCTTAAACATTGCTGGAGATCGTAGAGAGACAACTGGCTTACAAACCAACCATTGCGAAGTCCAGTTGGAGCACTGGATATTTCTTGTGTGAACCATGTCTCAATCTCCTTGTAGAAATGTGCAGTTTGACTGAAATTGAAACTGTAGAGTTGGGTCGTTTTGAATTCTATAACTAAAGCTACTGGATGGCCGTCTGGGTCGAAACGAGGTCCCGCTGTGTCAGGCAGGTACCCTTCGGCATGTCTCTCGGCGGCCATCATGGCCAAGCACTGCTCAAAAACAGCAGGGAGGTAAGGGAATGGGATATTGTTGCAGCAGAAGTTGAAAGCATCCTCATTCTCAGAGCAGCGTCTAATAGACACCCAGTGTAATAGCTGTTCAACAAAACAGATATTATCCCATTTGAATTCCCCTTCAAGGGACGAGGAAGGCAAATAGAAACTCTGGTTTTCGATTCTTCTGCACAGGTCTCGCAGCCACACTTGAGCTTCTGGGCTGCTCATGTTAAAACCTGGGTCCGTCGCTAAGGTGCCATTGCTTCTGGGGTTCAGGTGATCTCCATTGTCTGCTGGAAGGACACCCCATACAAGAGTGATTGTCATGGGTTTGTCCTCGCCACTCTTTAGTCGCTCGAACATGAATTGGTGACGGTATTCCAAATCATACCTTTCAAAAGGATGGCTGGAACGAAAGAGCTGAGCTGCCTTACTGTCTGAGAAAGGGAGCTTCATTCCTGGGTCCACAAATGTTATGTAAGTTCCACCCGCTGCTAATACAGCAAACCAGCAGACCCAGATATATCGAAATTTAACCACACCACACGGCAGGATTTTTAAGAAGAGCAAATCCGAGGTGTCTGACAGTCCCCGCTTCAGTCCCCTTAGCTTCCGTACCACTGTGAATAAGCATCGCTTCCTCGAGCTTGTGTCCCAGAATCCTCGGGGGCCCAAGGAACAGCAGGGCTTCCTGGGTAGAGCAGCTGTTGCAAAGTAACGCTCGCGCAGGATAAGGGAGCAGGGTAACCATACCAGAGAGAACAGAGTGCTGATTAAAGAGGCGGTGCCAAGGTAGACTGCAAAACACCTAACGGTAGTGATGCTGCTCATGTATCCTGAGTAGAATGCGGTACTGGCGGTCAGCCCCGATGCCAATATCAAGTATCCCCCCTCTTGTAGAACCCGCGTGACCCTTTTTTCTAGAGATGCAGGAGGCTTCTGGGATAGCTGGAGACGCCAGAGGTCTATGAACGTAAATGCCTGATTGGAATAACTCCCCAGCAAGACCAGGACTACAGTGATATTAAGAAAAGGGAAGAATGTGAGCCGGAAAGCGACTTTATAGAAAAAATAGGAAGTAAAGAGACACACCATGATGGCCGCCAAGGACATTGCTGATAGGAAGAATGACCGCAGATAGAGAGCCATCGTCAATAAAAGCATCACGACCGCCAGCACAGGATAGACTGAGTCTCGAGCCAAATAGTATTTGAAAAGCTGCTCTTTGATGCCCAGATCCATGCCTGTAATTGTGGTGTTGCTATATGTAAGATCACGGCCCTCCAGGTTATCCAAGTATATCTTCAGCATTGGATCTCCTTTCGCTACAGGCAGAAATACAAGGCTGTATTTCAGCGAGGGGACTTGATAACCTGCGGTCTGAGGTCCTAGGAAGTCCTTGTCAACCAGATAATGCAGGATCTGGTAGACTGTGCTGGAGTGCTTGCACTGAATTGGCACTGATGCACAGAGACCTGTCTTGCTCCTCTCGGTGCAGGATGGTGCCAGACTCTTGTCATGGTAGTAGGGGGCACACTGTCGGAGCAGAGTCAGGCTTTTGGATACCTGGAGAGCAGTCAAGCTGAAGCAGGAGGTGGCATTGTTCATCACAGCCAGGTAATTGCCCAAAGACCAGCTCGGGCAACACATACGATTAGCCGAGGCTGCGCCTGTGTCCGGTCTGTCCTGTTCACAGAGGTCTTGGAAATGAGCGTGGGACCGGATCTGAAATGCAGAGCAAGAGCCAATTATTATCTGGCAAGCAAAGCATCCATCCATCCATCTTCGGTAACTGCTTATCCAGTATGGGGTAGCAGTGAGCTTGTAGTTAATCCTATGAAGTGCACGGCAAAAGCTTGGGGACACAGTAGATGAGTTGCCAGTCAATTGTGAGGCTGACAGCCACACTACTAGGGATACAGTGACCTGCACAAACATGACCAGAGCCTACAATCTCCACACACACACACAACAGGGCTGGGATTCAATCCCCCAACCTTTGAGGTATGAAACGACGGTGCTACCCACTGCATAACTGCCCTAAAGATAATCTCAGTTAAAACCAAAATCACAATATATACAAAAAAGGCAATATAGGAATACATTTTTCCCAACCGCTTATCCAGGTCAGGTTCATGGGACAGGAATATATTGGTCATAAAATATGCCTCAGTTGCAAGGTGTACTAGATTATATTTTATGCGAGGTGATGTATGAACTTTAAAATGCAATTGAATTCATGCATGACAAAAGTGTGTTGCATTACGCACTGTTTAATCGCTGCACCATGTAAGTGGACTGTCTCGGTCATGCCAGTCGGTGAGCCCTTCATCACTGCCCTATAACGGAATTAACTGGATATGTGACAGTGTGATAGTCACATCAGAATCTGAATATTTATGATATACATCCACCCACCATCAGGTGCCGCATGGACATGTACCTGCCTTTGCAAGATGCTATTATATATATATATATATATATATATATATATATATATATACACAGTACATGCCAAAAGTTTGGACACACCTCATTCAATGTGTTTTCTTTATTTTCATGACCATTTACATTGGTAGATTCTCACTGAAGGCATCAAAACTATGAAT
>JAODKL010000027.1:3911171-3921999 GCA_026780765.1 Petrocephalus schoutedeni | reverse complement strand
GACTCGCGTCCAGTTTCCCACGGACTCCCGTCCAGTTCCTCACGGCCTCCCTTCCAGTTCCCCACGGAGTCCCGTCCAGTTCCCCACGGAGTCCCGTCCAGTTCCTCACGGCCTCCCGTCCAGTTCCACACTGACTCGCGTCCAGTTCCCCACGGCCTCCCTTCCAGTTCCCCACTGACTCGCGTCCAGTTTCCCACGGACTCCCGTCCAGTTCCCACTGACTCCCGTCCAGTTCCTCACGGCCTCCCTTCCAGTTCCCACTGACTCCCGTCCAGTTCCTCACGGCCTCCCTTCCAGTTCCCACTGACTCCCGTCCAGTTCCCCACGGCCTCCCGTCCAGTTCCCCACGGAGTCCCGTCCAGTTCCCCACGGCCTCCCGTCCAGTTCCCCACTGACTCCCGTCCAGTTCCCCACTGACTCACGTCCAGTTCCCCACAGCCTCCCATCCAGTTCCCCACGGCCTCCCATCATTTCTGCCCTCTGCGGGGGGGGGGGTGTTGAGGCACTGCTGGGTGTGGCTAGTGGTGGCTCCAGCAGGCGTGACAGCGGACATCTAACGCCGCCATGGCAGATGAAGGCAGGCAGACAGCCTAACAGCTTTTTCTCTGCTCCCAGACCCACACAGCGGGCACTCCTCTCTGTGCTTCCAGCCAAATCACATCTGCTGGCACATACACCCACCGCTATTACAACAAAAAACCAAAGCAAAATGAAGACATCTGTCTCCATTAGCCAGAATCCTCCCTACACTCATTCTAAACAGCTTTAATCAAGTATGACCTCCATGAAGTAACATGAGTGACTTGAAATGCTTGTCACATGCTATCTGGGACTGTCCGTCTCTCCATGACTGATTAGCCATTATGGACTCACGCTGAGCCTCTTGCCCTTTCTCACTTGGTTATGTGCCATGCCACCGATGACCAGAGGTGGACATTTCAGGCCCAGGAGATAAAAATCCAGACCAAGATTTAGTTTCAACCCAAAGCTGTATCTATCTCACGTATCTCACGTATCTCCTGTGTTACTGCCCTTCAGGCTGGGAAGCTAAAAGCACCATTACAGCTGGCGGCATGGTGGGGGGAGGGGTTTGGAGCAGCGCGAATCAGACAAGCTGAGCCCAGGCGCGAGGTCCCAAGCACTCTTACCCCATCAGTAGGAACCGGACATCACTTTCTGAGACCTGATTTCACTGCGGTGGTGTGTGAGGCCACTGGTGAAGTGGGCAGGCTGGAGATGTGATGGCGCGTGTGCAGTATGGGTGCAGCTTGGTTCAGGTCCTAATGTGAGCTCTCTCAGGGAGAAGCACTCGTCCATCCAACTTCCACTTATCCAGCGCAGGATGACAGGGAGCCTGGAGTCCATCCAAGGTGGCACAAGGTACTGTATGGGTCACCCTGTCCAATGCAGGGCGCACGGTACAGGGCGATTTTGGGCCGCAGGACAGCCAGTTCTAGTAGCCCTTGTCTTTGACTGCCACGCTATCTACAGTGCACCCACCCCCCACAGCTCCCCCTGCTGGTGGTGGGCCCTTCAGTGGTAAGGCTCCGTGCATGGATGAGATTCACCCTGAGTTCCTGAAGGCTCTTGATATTGTGGGGCTGTCTTGGCTGACATGCCTCTTAAACATTGCGTGGACACTGGGGACAGTGCCTTTGAATTAGCAGACTGGGGTTGTGGTCCCGATCTTTAAAAAAGGGGACCGGAGGGTGTGCTCCAACGTCAGAGGGATCACATTCTTCAGCCTCCCTGGGAAGGTCTATGGTGGGGTACGGGAGAGGAGGGTCTGCCCATCGAGCAATGTGGATGCCATCCTGGTCGGGGAACACTGGACCAACTCTTCACCTTCACAAGGATACTGGAGGGTTCATGTGAGTTTGCCCAACCAGCCTACTTGTGTTCTGTGGACTGAAAAGGCCTGAAAAGGCATATTTCTCCCTCAAGCAGTTACTTCAAGGAGTTTAAGTATCTTGGGGTCTTATTCATGAGTGATGGAAGAAAGGAGCAGGACATTGACAGACGGGTCGCTGCAGTGTGCGGTCTGGATGCGGTACCGTTCTGTCATGGTAAAGAGCGAGCTGAGCCAGCTATCAATTTACAATCCTATCAATTATAAAGCTATCAATTTACCAGTCGATCTTAGCTCCTAACCTCACCTATGGTCACAAGCTCTGGGCAGTGACTGAAAGAATGAGATCACAGATATAAGTGGCAGAAATTTCCTCCGCAGGCTGACTGGACTTAGCCTTAGAGAAAGGGTTCGGAGCTCAGACATCCAGGAGGGGCTCAATTAGAGCCTCTGCTCTTCTGCATCGAAAGGAGCCAGTTGATGGTTAGGGCATCTATCTAGGATGCCTGAATGGCTCCCTGGGGAGGTGTTTCAGACATGTCCAACCAGGAGGAGGCCCCAGGGCAGACACAGGACATGCAGTAGCGATATCTCGGCTGGCCAGGGAACGCCTTGGTATCCCCCGGGTGGAGCTGGAGGAGGTGGCTGGTGAGATGGGCATCCCTGCTTAGACTGCTGCCCCCATGACCCGACCCCAGATAAGCGGCAGATAATGGATGGATGGAATCACAGAAAAGTGGAACACCCAGATGAAGGCCACAGGGACGATGCCAACTCTCTCTCTCTCTCTCTCTCACACACACACACGTTTCTATTCATATCTTTTTGGGAACTCTTTATTCATTTCTATGGGCATAATTCTAATCCCAACCTAGCCCTGCCCTTAACCATAAGTAACCAAACAAAAAACAAGACTTTGGGCATTTTTAGTTTTTACATTGCAGTTACAGATTTTTATTTAATTGAGGGGGACCAAATAAATGGTCCCCAAAATGTCAAAGTAATAGGGTCTTATCCCATTGTGGGGACAGTTGGTCCCCACAATGTAATATATACATTACCCACACACAAGCAACCCACAGTCAGCAGTTTAGCCACATTTGAGCCACACACCTGTGTGCAGTTGTCATGCCTGGAGGGGAAGCTGTGATTACGACTTGCAGCAAGCGGAGTCAAACGTGGCACGCCGGCCGTCTTAAGAAAAAAACAAAAAAGCTCCCCTCTGCCCCTCAAACGTGGCTACATTCACATTGATTCTCTTTGGCCCAGCTTTATGCCAAATGGGCCCATTCTCCGCACCGTGGCTCACACCCAAACCACGCCGATGACTAATCCCTTCTGTGTTTTACTACCGCCGCTTCCATTTCTGGGCAGCATAACAACAGCAGACGGGCGGTGGGAACGCAAGCGGAGCCGAGGCTCCCGGGAACCACCCCACGCTTAACTCTCCTCAAATACGCTGTGGGCTTACGGAGCCTGGCTCCTGTCCAGCCATTGGGCTGGACTCCTTCTTGGCCACGGCCATCGCAGGAGGTCCTAGCCAGGGTGGCAGTCCACACACAGCCGGAGCCGTCAGTCATGCTGGCTTCTGACGGAACCCCGGCTCCAGAAGGGCGCCGAGGTCGCCCGCTCTCATCGAGGCTCAGTCCATCCACCTCCCACAAAACCCCACATCATCAGTCCTGCACCCCCCCCCCCAGCCCACCCAACACCCTTCTGCCCAGAATATATCTCTGGCAATTTGCTTCTTTGGGAAACATCACGGGGGAGGCCCAATAGAAGCCTTGGCAGCCCACGTACAGGGTGCCTACCATTCCAGGCCGCCACCTCCCTGGCTGGCATAACCCCTCCCAGCTTTGTCCTCCACCAGCAGGCCTGTTTGCTAGCCTAGAGATAAAAGCTACCTTTCGATGCTCAGGAGCCCTGTACCGAAGCTGCTGGTGATGTTTTCTCCTCCTTGGGTTGAATTGATTCACAGATTGTAAATGTCATTTGGCTGGTTTTGTATTTGCCCCTGAGTCAGAGTTACTGGATATACCAGACATATACAACATAATACAGAAATGGTTCGTCCTACTGGACACAATGCCAAACAAATCCAGCGTCCCTTAAGGAAAACATTACTTCTGACTCAAGGCTTCATGCAGCGCATTTAATCAAAAGCTTGATTCTTCACGCTGGCTGTAAACCTGAGTTTGGCCGTCATTACGAGGGTCTTTCAGCTTGGAGCCTGTAAGCGTTCGAATAACCAAACAAACATCCCTGCCTGTTTTACCATTAACAACAGCTTCTCAAGAGGAAAATGGTGATATGGCTTGTTTTTAAAGGCATCAAAAGGAATATTGCTGCAGTTGCCGATTCCGAGAGTGCAAATACAGAAAGCAGCGGCTCTGTTTTTTAAATCCAATTAAATGCTTTCATCTGTATTATTTTTTGTTAATCCCCTAAAACTCTGGCACAGCTTCAGCTAATAAAGCACAACTCTCCATGCTGCCACGTAGCCTGTGAAAAACAAACACGCTTTGCTCTTCATACGCTCCGATCAATCAATGTCATCATCATCTACCAGCTTTAACACCAATTCATAAAATAATATTACCTGTATTTGAAAGGAAAAATATATATTTTATGAACTCATATATCTTTACTTTATTTTAACATGTTTTAAATCATTATATCATCATGGATGTTTATAGCTATCAAAAAACTAAAAAATACCAATGGTATTTTATTTGGTATGGTTTCTTACGGTTAAGGTTGTTATAGTGGGGATTAGGGTTATGCCAATGGAAATGAATGGAGAGTCCCCATAATGATACGAATACATGTGTGTGTGTGTTTAAAGATTTAAGACAAGAAATACTTTTTATAGGTTTATAGGTATTAGACAATAACTCTAGTCCAGCTCTAGATCTCAAAAATGCATCATGCAAACACTACTACCTTGCAACTCTTTTCACCAAAAAAAAAAACCTTTTACTGCATTAGTGACTATTAAGGGCAGCTACCCAGTGATGGGGACACAGATTAGAGGCCCCAGGATATTTTAGTCCATTTATGTTTGTTAGAACAAAGATGACAGGCCTAGAAGATGTGAGAGATGCACAGGTGCTGGGGGCCTGTGTGTGAGGATCGGCTAAGTAAATGTGGACAATGAATGTGACAGTAAATGATGAAACATGCAATAATGAATGTTGGGCCAACCATGGACAAAGACATATGAGCTGAGTCACTGAAGCCCTCAAACATAATCAGCGCTTATGAATCATTAAAAATAGTGAGGAATTATTTTCCTTAAAAATATTCATGTATGGGGTAGGGTGAATCGCTCGTATCGTTCCTGTTGTTTACTCTGCAAAGGAAAAGAGACCTCAATCAGGAAAATTGCTTTCATGAGGAGAACGGTAAGCAGAGGGTGTTTGTTCAGGGTAAATGAAGTCTGATGAAGGCGCACCAGCTGTTGTTTTGATCCACGAAGTTTTAGGGGAACTAGAACAAGTATGTAGGCAGAGAGCATGCCTGCTTTCAGGGTTTTTACTGCACGTAACTGTGGGATCCTCTCGGCACGCGGCCTTCAGCAGCTCCGGCAGATTTCATCCCATGTTCTCTAGGTTGAAGCCGGCAATTTTTCACCAAGCTGGTAACCACGGGTCCTTCGGCGGGCAAGCTGCAAGTGTGGCCGTTAACTGGCCTCGATAATTAATAGATATGCTGACTGCGTAATTAGGGGTGTGTGAGGGCCTTTAGCGCACGTCCTCTGCGCCAAGAGGAGACGCCGCGCAATGGTGGGCTGTACTGAAAGCTGAGAAGAGGCGGCATTTTTCGTCTGTTGGTAAAAACGGCCAAAGTGACGGAGCAGCCATTGTGCATTATTTTCATGACATATTTCTAAAAGCTGAATAAAATATAAACAAAAATGTCATATAAACAAAATGAGAACATAAGTCGTTCCCATTAGGTAAAGTAGAATGCTTTTTATTTTATAATTATAAAGAGGTTAAGCTCTTTGTGTTAAATGTGATATGTCACGACAGATGTATCATGTCATTGTTTGAAGAATTCCCCTGTTTGTCAGATTCTTAATTGTACATTTCAAGCAGTCACTCCATCTGAGCACCTCCTGGCATCACCATAAAACACCCTGCTTATATTTAGCATCCTGTATCACGTGTGCACATGAATAATGAGTGCTGTCTGAAAGCACACTGGGGCCCGTGTAACTCCCCCCTGCCCCTAGGAGGCGCTCTGTACCACTGTAACACACTGCTCCCAATGCCGCAGAGGCACACAGCTGGCAGCTTGGGGGGGGGGGACGGGTTCCCACGGCTCATGCAAGGCTGGATAATGCACCTGCATGCTCAGGCACCCCCACCCCTCCACAATCTAGCAGGAAAGCTTCTCAGAACCAGATCTCACTATCCAATGAAAAATGCCCCTGAAGCCAGGCTTCTCATCATACTTTTAAGAAGGATGAGGTCTTGCATCCATCCATGTAACGTTTCTGACGTGCCATCATGAGATGTGTGCTGTTGCCCAGGGGTGCTCAATTCTATTAATGCATCCATACATCCAACCAGGCCGTACCTGACCCATACCATGAAGAGAAAATAGTAATTGCGTGGTTCCGGCTCACTTGGGTTTTCCACTGCAGAAGGGTTGGCTCGGTAATAGCATTGCAGGGATTGGAGAGTGACGTAAAACCAAAGAGAGGCTTATTTACTGTTCACATGGTGTACATCATAATTTACTACCTGCTAATTTCTGCTAGCAGGTCAGTGAGTATCGCCGTCTCATGCGGCAAACACGAGTGGAATTAGCATTCGCTTGCGTAGAATCACTTCACAAGTCCATTCCGTCTAGTTGTTCTGTAATAGAAGGTTGGAAATTATCAAATTATCAAATTATCCCAATAAATCAAGTTATCGGGAATGCATTAATACATCATGATGTGTGATACTATTAATAATGAATAATATATGAAGTATGCCCTTTTTTCCTTCGGATAATCCATACATATTGACGTGGGTTAGTAGTATTTCCGTACATTTCGACCAATCAGATAGCGGTGACACACCCACCTTGGAATAGTCCTGATTTCGGTCTGCTAGTAAGCAGGGCCATGTCAGCTCCGGTATGGTTCAGATAATTTACAATGGAAAACCATCAATTCGTGGTACTGTTCGTCTACAGCTCGGTTCTTGGTTCTTGGTGGCAGTGGATAAGTGCCATACGTGAACCGGAGGGTCATTTGATTGACTTTCACAGGTGGCTGACCTGGAAAGAGTGGCTGAGCGCTCAGGGGCAGTGTGTGGGGTGTAACCACGGAGGCCATTTTGTATAGCGGTTGTACATTTCTAGATCTCTCCTGCGTGAGATTTAGGTACATGCTCACAGTACAGTCATTAAAAAAAAATTTTAAAGCGATTACAGAAGGGGCCAATTCAGAACTAAGTAGCCATTCGTAATACAGCCAATTCAAAGAAGCTTTGATGAAAGGCAGCTCCAACCAGGGGGGCTCACCCACTCTGGGCTCCTTGGGAGGGGGAGACGAGGAGTTTCACTATCCACACTAACAAAGAAGAAGATACCACAGTAACAGTACAGCTGAAAGGCACTGCACTGTGCAAGTCTTACAATATGTACTGAGTTTAGAAAACATTTGGCTATAGGCGTCCGGTGCATTTGCCTGTGACCCCACAGAGGCCTGTGCTTTCTCACACACACGGCCTGCTTTAATCTTTAGTCACGTTTGCAGCTGGTGTGTGTGGGAAATGGGAGGCGGCCTTCCTAGAGTAGTTACAGAAATTGGAAATCCAGCAGATGTAGAGCGGCCGTGATATGACAGGTCCAACATGGGCAACCTGAGGCCACATGCACAGGGGGTGGGCAGGGGGTGGTGAATGTGACGGTGCTGCCTGGGCTTGGCAGTCCGCTGTCAGTGTGCAGTGCGGCCAGGCTCCCTGCGCAGTGTACGGCTGAGGAAAACCGCGGCGCCTAAACCACGTGACCGAGTCACGTGACCAATTACGGGGTCCAAATCTGGCCGAGGCTCTCGGTGTTGCAGAATCAGCAAGGTGTCGACCCTCGTGCTCAGCTCGGCAGTGGGCAAACTCACGGACGACGTGGTAATTCGCTTGAAAACGTACCGTTTTCCTCTGCCTCCTGAGCAGTGAACTTGAGCAAACAGAGGATAAGGCGTCACATGCGTGACTGGCCTAACAGGCACGTATCCCCTAAGAACCGGAACGCATCAGCAAGGCACGTTTATAACTGACACAGGGAACGCCGCGCCGGATGTGTTCCCTGTCTGTAATTCATGAGTCGCAGGGAAATTTCATTTAGTCGGAACTACGAATCCAGTCTATCCACACTATGATTCTCTCAGAGCTAAATGAAAGATCTGTCAAGGGGAATTTCATTACCAGAACTAATACGTGCCACAGAGCTGATCTGCTTAAGAAATTACGGGGGTAGATGAAGCTAATATTTTTCTTGGATGGATGGATGGATGGATGGATGGATGGATGGATGGATAAATAATGGATGAATGGAGATGATAGATAGATAGATAGATAGATAGATTTTATCATTCCTGCATCTCAGCTTGCCTAAACAGCAAGCCAAACGCCAGGGGCACCTGTCTGTTTAGATACATTTTCTTTTTCTTCCGGTATTCCCAGCTGTTGAACGGAATTGTACCATTTTGCTGACTCCGACAGAAATGATTTACTGGGGAAGAAGTGCAAAGAGGCAATAGATTTGTTTTGTCGCTCAGGAGGTCGTGCATCTCTACAGAAATGGCATCCTGCAGGCACAATATGAACGGATGCAGATCAGTGCACTTAAAACGCGGTTTTATTGTATATTATTCTTTGTGTGATTTCTTCTATTCCACGAAATACTCAAGCTTATATATATATATATATATATATATATATATATATATATATCCACCAAATCACCCATAAGGATTTCATTTAAAGGTGAAAAAATCACTTGACTTGTAGTATCACTGTATTATGTACGATGCATGACAGCAAATGGCTATCCTCGGTTTTTATCAAGGAGATAGTAATTAGAATGAAGTTACTTTAAATTTAACACGTACATCTTCTTGGATATTATTAAACATTCTCAATTTTTATTATTATAGAACTTGTAATTTGTTACTGTTATTATATATATGGACCTTGGCATGAAAATGAATAAATGCAGCTGATGGCAATGAGCAATATCACGGGACGCGAAAAACATTTTATGAAACGATTATCATCGACATTTCCGTTCGCGACTGGTTGCTGGTTGCTGTCTGTTCTGTACCTATCCCTGACATGTAATAAGCGAGGGGACTGGCAAAAATGATAATAAAAATTTAACATCATTACATCGCTTTGACAAAAGAGTCAAATTGATTATGAAGTGATAATATTCTAATAGGCAACTGTTCGAACTGGGTTGGTATCTATGAACACTATCCGGGATGAATATACACGATTTCGTATACATTATAGGGCGGACTGAGCGCCTGATACGACGGTGCATGCACACTGGACCACGCTAAAACATCGTCGAACGTAATCAGATCGCTGTCATTAAACAAGGGGGAAATGAAACGTGCGATCCGTACCTCTGTAACGCTTCCCGATCAGGTTGCTCAGCTGTTGGAGAGTCCATCGTCATATCGTGAGCGTTTTCTTCCATGGAAGCCTCCATTGAAAATCTGCCCCACTCTGCAAAATCAGATGCCTTAAAAAGATCTCAAACACTGGGGAGGGGAATGCACACGTTAATCGCCGGGCATGATGGCATATATGAGCATCTAGTATGTCGGCTTAATTCTCCGAAACCGAAGCGATGTCTGGCTCGGGCTCGATTGCTATTGGTCGACGCGGATGTGATGACCGCCGGCGCTATTGAGAAGTTAATCGGCAACTGGTCCTAGTCTAAGCCAACCTAACGCTAGAGCATCACTCACAAGGGTGGCTTTTCCACTACTGAAGCATCTGAAATTCGGGCAGACGGATTAACGCCCTGCAAACATTTTAGACGCAAATACGTTGGTGAAGTTAAGGTGGAGAACAATATATGCATTAAAATATTTTAATAGTGTAGACGTGACATTGCCTCGAATATATAATTAAAGACCTTGCATTAAACAGGTGTGTTGATTATAGAGGTGCGGTACGCAAAGGGAATTTCGCCTCCGTCTCCTAGGCCATGGCAGTTAACTGGAAGGTCGATGTCATTCTGCGCAATTTACAGGTCCTCGGGTGATAAAACAGGACATAATCCGGTGGGAGCCAAAGAAAATTAGTTAAGTAGGGAATATGAAATCAGGGAGATGCCTCGCCGCAGGCGTCCGCCGTCATGCGGTTTATCTCCGAGAAATAGCATTTCACCTACTGAGCCTCACTCTGCTTGCTGTATGGTGTCCTGACCAAAGCTCTTGGTGAGGTTTAGAACAAAATAAAAATAAAACCCTGTCCCTCGGACACAGTCACAGCGAGGTCATATACACAAGACCTTTCAGTCACAGCCGTTGTCGTGATTAGAGGATATCTGCCTCTAAATCAGCTTGGATAACCTAATCTGCTGCCGCATGGCTGTTCTCATTTCATAGGGGCAAAGGGGCCACCATCACTCTTATTTCATGACGCAGTCATGGTCACCTTTGCCTTGCTCTGTCTGTGGTAGTATGAGTAACACTCGCCACACTGGGTCTCAGCTGTAGTATTTTATTTCTGATATAACTACGGGACTAATATTAACACAGTCGCGTATCTAACATGTCATATGCACATTGTTGAAGGTGGATCAGTGTTAATTTTGACAGCACATTTTTATTTAGTTTTAGTCAGTCTTTTGACTAAAATGTAATTTAGTTTCAGTCATAATTTAGTCGTCTAAATTATTTTAGTTTTAGTCTAGTTCAATTTGACTAAATATCATAAGATTACAGTCGACTAAAACTACAGTTGA
>JAODKL010000027.1:3897265-3911071 GCA_026780765.1 Petrocephalus schoutedeni | reverse complement strand
TGTGTACGTGCCGCAGTAGCCTGAACATCAGTAAATAACCAATAAATACATACAATAAATAAAGTGCTGTAAACACTTAAAGAGATTTGCAGTTTTTTTTACTTCAAAGGTGTACGCACTAATGCCAAAAACTTAGTAGGTGACAATGTCCCCATAAGAAAGCCGAGGTAGCGCGTCGGGTCCTTTGTCAATTTGTTCTGGCGTATCGTAAGGGCGGCGTTTCCCAAAAGCTCCTGTTAGCAACTTTTGTAGTTGGATTCATTTAAGTGGCTAATGTAGTTACCATCTATGCTTTTGGGAAACGCACCCAGGGTCGGCGTTGCTGATCGCGATAACTTCTGCAAATGCATTTGCTTGGCATGGCACTTCACGTTCTTACAGTATGGTGCCCTCTCACTGTTCTTCGCTTCCTCCATCTTCGCGTTCCTTCCAGTGTGCAGATCGGGGGCGCGTTTCCCAACTACGATACCGTCTTACATGATTAGGACCGTGTAGCCGAATAACCGATGTTATTTGCGGTCCTCAAAATACGACGCCGCTATTCCGTGATTCAATGCGACAGTGACGTAACTCCGCGGGCCCGATAGATCAATTCTGATTGGACACCGCCCGCCTTTTCCAAAATTGTCATTACCTTACGCGAAATACGTTAGTTCTGATTCGATCTCGTCTCTGGAACATTTTCGTCTCGTTTTTATTTGTTGACGAAAGTGTCAATACACTTTGTCATAGTCTTAGGCCTCGCGAAATCATTTTTATTTAGTTATCGCCTCATTTTAGTCAGATAACTATGACGAAAAATTTTCGTCAATAAAATTAACACTGAGATGGATAGAGGATCTTGTGATCGTCTGTATCTGATAATCTAGGATTATTGAGAAAATTATTCACTATAAATATTACTGTGATTGTCTCCAGCTGGCTATTGTGATATTAATCTACACCTCTCCTGTACACAATTGCTCTAAGAGATTGCAGATGCACTAAAATACTGTATATAGATACTTCATGTTGGCTGTGCATTGTGTATTCTAAGAATATAAAACGTGACGTTTGATTGCGTGTTTGGATTTACGCCCTGTAATGAACCAGTATATCCCATCTAAGATGCTCACTGAAATGCAGGTCTAGATAACCTCTGAGATTGATAAAGTTCACAAAGGGGTGAAAAAGCAAAGAACAGATGAAAACCATATGTAGAGTTACACTGTAAAAAATGGATAATGTACTGCTAATTTTCTGCCAGGACATTATCCCTTTTTCCTTTTTTTTGTTAAATTTAGCGGGTGTATTCGTTCCCACAATGTAACGCGAAATTCAAATTAAAGGGTAAAGCACCTGTGAAAAATTTACAAGGAGAATTCCTTCATATTAACCGGCTACTCTGGACCCTATTTGTACGGACTTTTCTTACAGTGTAGTTTGAACACCCAAATTAGGATAAACAGCATCTGTCTATTCAATGCACAGTGTGTGTCTACTCAGTATGCTGCTGTCCCATGTATGTCTCTAATACGAACACTGGCATTAATTTTCTTGAGATCCATCCATCTATTATCTGGACCAGTTTGTCCTATTCAGTATTAGGAGGGCTTGGAGCCTATGGGCACAAGGCGGGGAATAACCAGAAGGGGGCGCCAACTCAATATAGGGCACACACACACACTCACACCTACAGACTAACTCCAATTAATTCTCTTTAGATGACATGTAGAGTTTTAAATTACTTCCAAATGGCTTTTTGAAAAACTGAGCTGCCCAATTGTCACCACTATATATACTGGCTGTGATTAGATAACACTGATGATTAATGCTGACGAGATCAGGGGCCCAACCCAATTAAGGCCAAACAACCAAGTCTGGCCTAAAATAACATTTGCAATAATGGCTATATGGAAAAATAAATCAAAATTAAAATGCATAATAATAATCCAACAATAATAAGCCCAGGTGGCTCTGTGGGACATCCGTCCATCCAGTACAGAACAACTAAGAGCCTGGAATCCTTTCCAGCAGCACGAGCCACAGGGCAGGAGAGCATCTGGGCTAAAATAAGGTCTCTGGGGGAAGGCTTTCATATATTGTTTTCCTCAGGATAATTAGTTAGAATTCGCTTTGGAGTATCGATGGCTGTATTGTGCTTGCTTTACAAAGGTTTTCCATGCAATTGTTTCTTGTGCATGGAGTATTGCATCGTCTCATTTTGAAAGTCACATAAACCATCCACCCATAACCACTTGACCTTTTCAGGGTCGCGGGGGGTCCGGAGCCTAAGGGCACAAGGCAGGGAACAGCCCAGGATTGGGCACCGACCCATCACAGGGCAGACTCATCCATGGGCAATTCGGTAACTCAGATTAACATCAGCATTAGACTATCAGACTGTGGGGGAAAATTCCACCACATAGAACGCATGCAAATGCTCAGTCCTGGTCCCGTAGGTGTGAGGCGCGAGTGCTGACCACTGCCCCACCACACTGTCCCTTCACCAAAGCCCTTGTGCTTTTTATTGGAAATTGATTTTTGTAATGCTGCACCCTCTATTCATCAGTGGTGGTAGATTTGCAAGTGGGTAATATATGTCTTTTATATGACTCTGGGACCAGGGAAGAATGATTCAAATCAGTATAATACAAGGGAGCGATATCTCACATTCATTGGCAAAACAAGCCTAGATTAAATCTGTAATATCACTGACGGACCAGTAACATCAGCATATTTTGCCTGTACTGAGGCCTGCCAGTCCCATTGTGTTGTTATTGTTGATATGGGATCCAGATGAATTTTTTATAACTTGGTGCAGGTATGTTTGACATCCTAATGAATAATACATTATTTTGTGCTATATTATTTTAGAAACTCGGTATGGCACCGTTTTTTTCTTTTTCCTATGTCCTCCAGCTACAGAAGTTAAACCATCTAGCAAAACATTCCTTGTGAGTTTTAGTCTGGCTCAGCCTACCAAATGTAATGTAAATGTGATGTAAATGTGTAAAAGAGAACAGCTTCTGCTTTAAGGTAAGGGTTGCTCATTTTCCACTGCGTGGAGGTATTTAACATGTATAAATTAGGTGCCTTGTTTTATCAATAATACAAGAATCTGGCCTAAAACTATTCAACTCGGCCTTAAATACCACGCAGAGATGAAAAGCGATCCAATCGGAGGTGCATTTGGAGATTGTTGCAGAGTTCTGCCCCCTGCTGGGCATAATGTGTAACGCATCCTCTTCTAGATTTTATTAAGGATTTGAAGGATCGGTTTTGTGTTTGGACGTATTTTAAGGGTACGCTCAGGTTACCGCACAGCCCAGTGTTGACATGTGTGGCAACCATCATAATGCACACCTGTATATTTCAATTTAGAACTGGATGAACTGGACACGGCTGTTGTGACCAAATACAAATTAAAATCTGACAACTTACCATTTATATAACGGAAATGACCCTCCTCATACGACTCCATTGTGAATTTGCATCACGCGCTTCTAAAATAACTCGATAAGCTCCATATGACTGCGTTTAGATTACTGAAGTTACCCCAGTTATTTCTACTTCTATAAGCTGGGTCGAATTTAGCTCACTGAAAAATGACTTACATGACATATGGGTTTTTTTTGTTTAGTTTTTTATATGAATTTGCAGAGTATTTTAGCTCAGTTGTCGTTTAAAAATACGTATGATAATCGATAAATGCGGTTTGAAATGTAAGCACTAAAGTTTACTGTAGTGTGGCAAAACTCTGCTTTAATGTGATGTATGTCGGTATATAGGAGGGGTCCGTGTGATTGACACGCCTCCACGGGGCGTGCTTTAACATTCCAGTGACAAGCGCAAAACTTTCCAGGGTTGGCTGACTTACATCGGATCAGCACACGATCGCGACCTGGAATAGCTCTCAGCACTGGGATCTACCAACATCACGCCGTAAAACATGCCCAACCTTAGCATCACACTATGCACAACAGCACTTCTTGCTTTGATCATTACCTCTGTAATGTTTTTAAAGGACGACGGGCACTTACGTGTAAAAGTAAGGGACCTTGTCAGCGGGGATCCCGGCTCCAGGAGAAACGCCTTACTGAAGGAACTCAGCGGCAGGCGCAGGGAACTTCTGCCGTACTTCGCTGCTTCAGAAAGGGATGCTTTTACGGGACTGCCCCGCCGCGCTTTTTCGGGGAAGCTGGATGTGGCCAAATCGGAGGAGAATGGTATTCATTTAGAGACATCAAACACAAACCGTAACCAGATTGGATGCAAGGAGCTCAGTTACATCAAAAACTTGGCTTTTGTAGGGTCAGGCTACACTAAGGCAGTTTTCCAAGGCAATCTGCCCGAAGGATTGCCCGTAGCGCTGAAATCAGTGAACGAACAAGGCACTGATATGAAAAGATGTCTGGAGGATTTTAATGACATGAAAGGCTGTTATGAACTCGTATCCTACAAACTAATGAAAGAAATCATTCTGCTACAAAGACTGGACCATCCAAATATTATAAAGGTAAGTGAAATAAATTGTAAAATGAATGTACCCCCCAGTTCAATACGTGTCCAAAGCGTAGTTGTCTTCTGCAATGCATGTAAGAATATGCAGAAACGTATCTCTTTTCAAAGCCAAAAAATTCACAACCAATGGGAAACAATGAACGTCTGTCAAATATACTGGGGTCTGGGCAATTCAGACACCTTATTAGATTAGACGAACTCAACGACTGCCAATTTAGCACCTATTCAAGAGCGGCCAACAAACAAACGTAAAGCTTTAATTAAAACCACGCGGCATCACGCGACAGGGATGGGTGTGTGCCTATATCCATATATGCTGCCAGTTGTGGCTGCCGGCGATTTGTTTATTTTTCTTACTAGGCTTGAGACTGAAGGTATTTATCTTAAAGGGTAGTTCTAACCCAGTGAGACTAAAATGATGTTTCGGATAGTATTACGGTAGTTATCCTTCTCCGGAAGGCCTGCCTATCTTGGTCCCCGTCTAAAAGGCGCACTGACAGTGTTGTCCCGAACGTCCTGTCCTGCAGCTCCACGGCCACTGCCAGCCCGCGGAGCGAGGAGGCGGCATCAGCGCAGCCCTGGAGCAGGGGTCACCTCTCCAGATGATACAGCTCCTACAGAGTGCCTGGGAGGACCGCTTTCGAGTAAGGAGTCCGTACTGCCTCTCCTGTTCCTACTCCAGGAGTGTTAATCAAAAGGCTCTCCTTCCACCCCCACAAATGCTTAAACACATACACACACAAACCACCCACCGGGCACACCTGGGGCTGGGCTGGATTTGTAAAGGGGGGCGGTGGGGGGGGAGATGCCATTCGTTGCCTGGAGAGGATTAACTGGTCCCACCCCCGGCTTCATCTCCGTTGCCAGTGATACTGATCAAACAGTCTGAGGGACAGATGTCTCCTCTCTGTGCACCTCTCTGAGCCTTGGGCGCCGGGATCTCGTATCGGGCTCGGCTTCCCGGGGGCGGCAGGAAGACCAGCAGAGCGCACGTGCGGCCCGATGCCCCGTCTGAGGCTTCCTCTGCGGTTCCACGTTTTCTGGGCGATCTCCAGGGCAGATCTTAGACGGGCGAGTTCTGTCATCTCACAGAGGCGGCGCGATCGGGCCTGGGTGTCCCATTTCCTCAGCGTCATTATTCTGTCGCAGAATCACACCCAAAAGGGAAATAACTGAGCAAATAGAACCGCCCCCCCCCCCCCCCCCCCCCCCACATGTAACGAAGGCAATTTGCTCATGAGGTTCACAATGAGATCTTTTTTTTCGAACCGCTATGGGTCATTACTGTTTATCCTAGGGGGTATGAAACCTGCGAAGCTTCTGGATTGTGACATGTGCTCAATATTTCTTAACATGTATTTCTTAGTCTGGATGTTTATTATATGTGTCTGACATATTTGATAGGCTGTTTTATTCTGGTTTTCGGTGGCCTTTATAAGAACTTGCCAGGGTCAGATGAAAATTAGCCTGTAGGGATAACTCTGGCTCATTACCGTCTCTTTCTCTGTTGATCAATGAGCACGGTCCCTGAAATGACATGAAATGAAACATATTCGTAAAAGTGGCAATCAGACAGGCCTCGGCAGTGATGCCATTGATGTTGCAGGTCTGTCTGGGCCTGGTGAGGCTGCTCAGCTACCTGTCCCACTCACCCCTGGGGCCCGTGGCACTGCTGGACTTTCAGCCCCGCCAGTTCGTCCTGGTCTCTGGGGAACTAAAGCTCACGGACCTGGACGATGCCGCCGTGGGTGATCCGGCCTGCCGGACCGACTCCGACTGCGGCCTTCAGTTTCCACTCCGTAACTTCAGCCTTCCCTGCTCCTCAGACGGGGTCTGCCGGGGGCTCAACGAGAAAAGGAATCTCTACAACGCCTACAGGTAACCGAACTCTGATTCTCCACACGGCTCGATGCTGCTCTATTACTCAATTTCAGCTGCTGATTGAGGGTCTTGATTGATTTATGGTGAAAGCAAGTAAACACCTTGAGCAATGTTCTGTTGGATCTAGCCATACTCATGCAGACAATTTTCTAGGTATTTCTTCACGTATCTGCTACCCCATCAAGCCCCACGCACACTTCAGCCTCTTATAGAGCAGATCATGAATCTAACAGGTGAGAAGCACTGGAGGCTATAGCCCTGGGTTGGGTTGGATGTCCTGTGGCTCTCTTTGGCATGAAAATGATACCCAACCGGATTGTGGTGACCATTGCCGCTTCGTAATGGGCTTCAATTATGAGTAATGAGAGTCGATTTGTTGGTTTGTGCTGACTGGTGCTGCTGGCACGCCTCTGTATTCTTCTGCAGCGGAGCTGAACGGTGACGTCAACGGCACGCTGGGCGCTTTCGAAGACATCCTTCATCTGTACAAGTCCGGGCTTTACCTTGAGGACCTGCCCACGGCTCCAATTAAAGGTAGAAGTCTGGAAAAGTAGATGCTGCCCCTCTGCTTTGGACGTGGCTTTCTGATTGCTGAGTGCTCCAGCACCACAAGCGCCCTTCTCGTGGATAATAGAGGGAAAGTCAAGCTCGTTCCATGAGGGCATCGCGTCATTTCTTAATCTGCAACTCTGTTGTGAAGGGCGCTATATAAAAATAAATTGAATTGAATTGAATCTGCTCTGGCGATTCGAATGGCACTTGGAGCTACTGTAAATCGAAACAGAAGCGGGGTTCAGGCATTAATCCGAGGAGGTTACTTGCCCAATCCATGGCTCCCCAAACGCCCCACAGGTCTCTCGCGTCCGAGCCGACTTCAGTCGCCCAGAGGATTCCCGTGACACTGCAAAAGCCAAGAAACTGCCCAAAAGCTCCCAAACAGGACTTCAGATGGGCGGTGGAATTTAGCCATCGCCTCGTCATGAGGCCCTGATCCCCCCCACCCACTCTAAAACACCCCCGGGAATACCTGTCAGGACCGTCTCTAAGAAGGGGAGGGGGGGAGGGGTAAGTGTCGAAGGATCAAGTGGGAAGCGTTTCTGTCCCTCAAGGCACAGCCCAGCATGTGTCATTTTCTGTGTCGTCCTTTTATCAGGGGAGCAGTGGTTTGCTGGTGAAATCAGATATAAGATCCCATCAGCCGTATGGGGTGGCTGCTCTCATTGTCACACTAAACTGCTGGCGCATGAAGGCCGGAGTGCTTGTTTTCCCCGGAGTGTGCCCCTGCGCACTGCCTGTCCCGCACCCAGGGGCCGAGCGCATGTCAGCGTGTAACACGACGCCATCGCCGTCGCCTCCGCTCGCGGGCACCCGCGCGGCTTCCTAAATCGGCTTGGCCTCCTGTCTCTCTCCCCACCACCCCGTGCCCCCCATCCCGTAGACTACGTGGCTTCCAGAGGAATGAGGAGCACCGGGGGCGAGAGCTACAGATGCTGGCCCTCCTACGAGCACCGGGGCTGCGTGCTGTCCGTACACAGCGTCGGCGAGGCTGCCCTCCTCTGCAGCACCCGCCGCGAATGTGTCGGATTCACCATCAGTGGCCAGAGGACCTGGACAGGTGAGGGGGGGGGGCAGTGTGGTGATGTAAGTGGGGGCGGAGCCACGGCTGTGCTGCCTGTGCTGTGGGTGAGGCGCAGTTAACAGTCCAGTTATAGAGAACCGCTGTCCTAATATAGGCATGCTAACTGCCAGCCAGAATCTGATCTTTGAATGAGAGAAATTGAAAAGAGAAACACCTTCTTCCTCCAATGGCGTGTCCAGCAAAGGGTTACAGAGACAACCTTAGCCAATAGAAGTGTAAAAATACAGGCACTTTCACAGTCAGAAAAATAAGACTGTTTAAGAAATAAGAAAATAAGATTTGATCTGGCGTTTGCAAGGAAATCTGGCGGCAGTTTCCAGCTATAAAAATAAAGTATCCCTATTAAATGGGACAGGTCCCTTAATTGGTGCAATTAAGAGAGCAAACTGGAGAATGTAGTGTCTGTTTGGGCTGAGCGCAGCCCTTCCTCACGGCCAATTATATGGCCAAGGGGCCTGGAGAAAATCACCGTCTTCTCTTCCTGGCACGTTTCCAAGCAAAGTTCCAGATCTGAGGTCTGCAAGCCTATTAGGGGCCCATTCAGCTCACAGTCGCACTTTTTTTTTCCATCTTGTTTGCTTTGAATTACGGCTCCGGTTTCCCCTCACAAGCCACCGGCTCAAATGACTTACGGACCCTTAGCCGCTTGGAAGCCCCCTGAAACAAAAGGCGGCCCGCTGAGACGATTTCTCTCTGATCCCCTCTGTGGCGTTTCTGGCCTCCCAGCATGCTTTTCACTTAAAAAAAAAGCAGAGTGGCGTTTGTGAAACTGAACGACTGATTGTCCCCCCCCCACCTCCCACCCCCCTCCCTTGTGCACAGGGCGGCTTCTCGCTTCGTTTAAGAGTGGTTTCGGCGACCTGGTTCCAGATGTGAACTCAGCAGTGTACATGAGACGGGCTGCAGCCCCGGGATTTCCTTTGTGAGGAGCGAGACAGGAACGGAGCTGTGGGGGGGCGGGAGTCGGGGGGGTGGTGACCCAAGGTGAGGCTGCCCCGCGCTCGGCCGGCCCTGGAGTATTTGAAGTGTATGAATATGATATATTTATAAGGATCTTGTTCTGCGGCAATTTGATCTACGTGCCAATCTTGCACACTGCCAAAAAGCATTTAAAGAAATTTCCCTTGAGGTATAATTACCAAAAAAGAACCACACTGTCTTACGTGTACTGCTTGTTACGTCCTTTCATTGTGCCCTGCATGTGAGGCCTGGTCCTCGCAAGTGGGACTTTCATAAGCAGGACTTTTAACATCTGTGGAAAAAGTAAGAAAAAGCTCTTATGCAAATAAACTTTGATGTAAATCAGGTCTGAAATTTACGTGGCCCCTTGCTGGCTTGTTCTTAGCTGAATCTTAAGCCGAAAAGCAGAGGTGGAAAGTCCAGGTCCAGAAAGTACAAATCCAGACCAAAAATTTATTTCAACCAACCAGCTGTCTACTCTGTGACTGTGACTCTTTATAGTCAACTGGTTGGTTGAAACAAAATCTTGGCCTGGATTTCTACTTCCTGGACCGGAGCTTCCCACCTCTGCCAAAAAGTGCAGCAGTAATACCCCGTTGAGCTAGAAATCGTCCAATCCTTCCCCCTTACTGCTGTCTTTCTTTTCTACCTAGTATTTAAATATTGAGATGTGTTTGAAATTCCAATACGCATCGGTCATGTAATTTCACCTTGTGGGTGCCATCAGCTTTATATTCTTTTAAAGAAAGAGATCTTATTTATTGCATTAAGTGCTGTATAAACTGCATCCTTTGTATGACATAACTGGAACATATTAAACAATAAGTAAAGAAATGTTATTCAGTTGTTTTGTGTGTTTTTTGTATCACATGTTCACTTTGTGTCTTGCAGTATAGATCATGTCATTAAAGGCCAGCAATGTTTGGAATTACTTTTTATTTTACCTTTTGTTAGCAATCTGAAACTGTATACCAGTATGTATAACTGTCTGGTCTGGTATGGTGTGTCCTTTTAAAGCTCATATCATCTCTGCTAATTGGGACTTTGAATCACAACCCGGACTAACGGAATGTTAACTTTTCCTTTTCACTCTCCTGTCGGCTTTTAACGAGGTCAGAAGCTGCTTTGCTTTCAAACAGGGGGCCACCCAGCCATACTGAGCAGCACGGAGTTTGCACAAAAACCGGGGAGTCTATGCAAATCATCACCTGCGGGCTCATTATACCTTAATTATGACATGCAAATGCTCGGTAAATGGAGCTCCTTTCTCATGCGGGGGAGAATGCGCGCATAGCCTTGCGGAATTAAAATAAATGTCTCGTTAGCACAAGAAAGGGGGCACCATCTGCTTTTTGAGGTGCTCCTATTTGCCCAGTGGGCTGGGGAGATGCAGAGATAAGACCAGGTTGCAGCCACTGGATTTTTGTGTGCGTCCACAGGGCGAGTGGGGAGATGTGACCCCCCCCGTACTGCACGTAACACGAATAACCTGATTGGTCTGTTGGATCAGCCGCACCCTCGGTGCACCCCACATACTGCCCCCCCCCCCCCCCCCCCCCCCGTGGCTGTGGCTCTGCTGGCTGTGGCCGTGCCGCACCGCGCCCTGCCTCCACGCATTACTCAGCGTCGCCAGTATGGCTTGGGCCGCCAATTCTCGCACTGCCGGGTTTCCATTATATTTCGCCTCATATGTAGTGAAAAGAGAGAGGGGATGGTTCAGGGCGTGCTGCTGAGGTTGGCGGTGGGGGGCTGGAGATTCTGTATGTGGATCGTCTTTATGGGACCGGTGAAGGACACAGCATGCATCCCTTTGGTCTCTGAGTCCTGGCTGAGGTGGGTCTCCGGTGGGTCTCCAGTGTGGCGGGCTGGGTCGGTGGGGTTGGGCGGGGGTGTTGTGTTTCTGTCACACTGATTCTGAGATAATGATTCCATTTAGGACCCCCTCCCCTCTTTTATACAGTGCACCACTGTTTCACCCAGGTATGTCCGACAAGCGGGGGGAGCGGGGGCATTTGCAATTTTTTGGGAATTGTTATTACTACCCCCCCCCACTCTGCACTAGCTTGGCTCTCCACATGTTTTTTTCTGTTTCTTTAGTTTCCAGTTTCACTGTTTTTTTATTCATGATTTCCATCTGGAAATAATATGTATGAAAAGCCAGCAGCTGGGAGCCTTGTGAGGGGCACAGCGCCCCCCGATGGCGCTCACCACCCATTTCACACCGAGGGGCTGAGAGCCATGTGACGGCACAGTGACCCCCCCCGAAGGCATTTGCTGCCCATTTCACACTGAACGGCTGGGAGCCGTGTGAGGGGCACAGAGCGCCCCCCCCATGGCCTGACAGAGCTGCTGCCCTTCCAATGCGGGCGACTTAATGACTGTAATAAGTTATTAAGGCCCTGGGAGGTGCAGGGTATGGACTGTGACCTTTGCATGCATGCTTCAGACTGCCACTTCAAGTCCCCGGGGGGGCGGGGGGTGGCTGCTGTGTATTTAACCCGAACAGCACCGGTATAAACACCCAGCATACATTTAAAGGTGTCACTTTCAGTTAAAGCATTGTCTAAGCAGCTGGATGTGTGCGGAGAATGCGTGTTCTGGTGCTTAGAGCCAGCAGATTCTCAGGTCTAGGGGGGGTGTGGGGGTGCAGTGGAGTGCCATTGGCTTTGTGTACAGTCCCTCCCCCCCCCCCCCCCCCCACCCCCGGCCATACACCAGGGAGGACTTATGGGGCTCAAAGCTATACAATCCAAGTCACGAAAAACTTTAGCGGGCTTCAACAGTATGAGTGCGTTCTCTGGTCTGTTCTGCCTTTGAAGGCAACCCCCCAATCCTAACTCCCAGCCCACCCCCGCACCACAAACAATCCATCATGTCGAGGCTGGGATGGCCTAGAGGCTGCCTGAGACAGATCGGCTGAGCCCCCCACCCCCAACTCGGTCCAGCAAACTGCTTCTGTAAATCATATCACTGTTGTTTTGGGCAGAGGAGGGGTATGCCTGTGGGCGGGAGGGGGGGGGGGGGTCAAACAATCTGCTTTGGAGAATGGGAGAGATGCAAAAAAATGGCTTTTGTTCTGGGCTCTGTTAACATCATGTTTTTTTTTTTTCAGACGTTACTTGGTGCCGTAGATAGTGAACACACACCCCCCTGCTAGAGGCTGTGGAAGCCTCACCCCAGCCAGGATGCATAGGGTGCATATAAGTTGCATATAACTTGGTTTGTTGCAAAGAGAATGGATCAGACAGCCCTGATAACACTGGGAAGAGGCCTCGCCACTCGCAATGGTGCTGCCGGGGTCAAATGGATATTCTAGGGCTCGCGCAAACATTAAGGTTTTTCACCCTAACACCCGTGGCCGTCCACCGAGCGGGGCGCCCACAATCAGGAAGGAGAGTCGATTGGAAGCTGAAAGCCAGAAACACAGAAACAAAGTACCACTCGCTTTTTCTTGTTAATTTAACTGTGTTTGAAGAAACTGGTTAGACGGGACATGCTGGGAGCTTAAGGGATAAACATCGAACGGAGGGTCAAATTTGACACAGCCTGTGGTTAGTGCTGCTCCAAATTCGAAACAGAGGCACAGAATCAAATGTGTTTACGCCCTCCTTCAGGAACACCCCGATTAGGAAAAAGTAACAAGCACTGAGCTCATTCTCCCATAAACCTTATTTATTTACCACCAAGGAGCAGTGGAGTGTCCAATCCCAAGCCTCTGAAATTGCTGTTGTTTTTTACAGACAGGCTGGAAATCTTTCTGTTGGCTTTTCGGTGATTGTGCCCTCACAAAATGAGTCGAGGGCCTAATGGTTTTATAGCCTCTGTTAACTGGCAGGCCCGTGAAGGGCTGACTTTAGCCACGAGCTGCTAATTAGCGCATGCCATTAAACAGTTAAGGAACTGTTTGGTTGTAAATTTTGATGCTGTTAGGAGTTAATTAGAGTGTGTGGCTTCAGGTCAGTAACATTGTGCCAGGAAACTCTGAGCATGAATATTAATCAGCTGGTTACTGAGGTTAATGAGTCTTGCAGGTGGCATCAGAAGAGAAACCTTGGAAATTTATTCCTGAACAACGTAAAAAATGACTTCAAGAAGTGGCCAATTTAGACTGAATCCAACACCTTTGTGACCACCTTAAACGTTCCTCAAAAAAGAAAATCCCTCACAGTCCTTCTAAGTTTTCACTTTCTTTGGTGAAACATTGAGTAATCCCACCAGAGAATATTCCAGAAGTACCCTTCTGTGTAGTGAAGCTTGATTGGTGCTGAGGTTTGGAGAGAGTGGGAAGAAAGGAAGAAAGGAAGGAGGGAATGAGATGGAGATGCAAAGAACACATCCTTGAACTCTTCAACAAACAAGGCCTGGTGATCAAAGTGGACATTATTAGTTGGGGCTTGACAGGCCCTGGGAAGAGGAAGGGCCCCATGGGAGCCAGCTGCTCCTGGGCTGCCCCCCCACTTCCCGGGGTGATCCGTCATTCACATTCCGCAGGCTACTTCTGCTGCTCTCCCCACTGCAGGATGAAGACATCAACAAACATCACCCCGACCAGCCAATTGGCACCCAGGTCTATGGCGTCCCAACCGCATGGACAAGCACCACACTGATAGGCTAAGTGCACCCCAGTCTATGGCGTCCCAACCGCGTGGACAAGCACCACACTGATAGGCTAAGTGCACCCCAGTCTATGGCATCCCAACCGCATGGACAAGCACCACACTGATAGGCTAAGTGCACCCCAGTCTATGGCGTCCCAACCGCGTGGACAAACACCACACCGACAGGCCAATTGGCACCCCGGTCTATGGCGTCCCAACCGCGTG
>JAODKL010000027.1:3880173-3892343 GCA_026780765.1 Petrocephalus schoutedeni | reverse complement strand
GGGGCTATGTCTGCCACAGACTCAGGGCGCTATGTCTGCCACAGACTCAGGGGGCTATGTCTGCCACAGACTCAGGGGGCTATGTCTGCCACAGACTCAGGGCGCTATGTCTGCCACAGACTCAGGGCGTGGTGCAGCCAGGGAAAAATGTGACGATCCACAGTGCAGCTCCAAAACAGAGGGGCTTATTAATAAACTAAAAACAGAATGGGGAAACCACAAAAATAAAAAAAAAACAGCAAGGGATCAGAAAACCAAAAGGGAAAACCATTACAAAGGGAATGACGCTGGCTAACTAGCTGCCTAACTAACCAACCAACTAACCAACTAACTAACTAACTAACTTTGCAGATGCAGGCACTCCAATCCAGGGAACATGCAGCCCCCACCAGGGACTAAGGAACACTGGGGCTGAAGGGCAAAAATGGACCGGATGACCAGTGACACCTACTGGCCAGAAGAGGGCAGGAACACAAAGGGATGGAGCCAGATGGGCACCAACCCTGACAATGTAACAATGGGGCACAGAGCAGGAGTGAGGATCCATAGAGTGGCTTATAGAAAACAAGGGGACTTAATTATAAGAGAGATACAAACAGAAGGCAGAACCGAAAAACCAACATGAGGTGTCAAACCAAAAGGACAAAGGCTAAGAAGCAATAACTGGGGATATACATAAACAGCAGAGACGGACATTTCAGGTCCCGAAAGTAAAAATCCTGAACAGGATTTTGTTTCAACAACCAGCTGAGTACTATGCGACAGGGATTCTTTATGCTCAACTAGTAGGTTGAAACAAAATCCTGGTCAGGATTTTCACTTTCTGGACCTGAAATGTCCAGCTCTGGTACACAGAGGGATATGCGCAAAGACACATGTGGTACACTAACAGCACTTGCAAAAGTTTTGACTGCAGACACAGATTTTTATATAATTGAAGTTATCCTTGTGAAAAAATGTCCCCACAAGGTAAAAAGCAGGTCATCATCGCATTGTGGGGTCCCCACACTGTAATAATTACAAGCCACACACACACACACTAATCGGGAGGGCTACATGTGTGACAGGTGCAGGCCATAACAATTCACTAACAATTCACTAAACAGCAAGGCACACAGTGTTATCATCACTAAACACTCAGGAGTCAAACGCTAGGAAGGAGATGAGCAGTGACACCAAACTGGGATGACAGACAGGGCAGGGCAGGGCAGGACAGGGCAGGAACTGGTTTGGTTGTGATCGATTACATTTGATAATGATTGTTTTGGACCGTGTTATATGGTCGGCTGTCATCGCCTGACATGCAACCTCGACACACATAGAACCATGGCAGAGACTCGAATGCCGGTCCTAGAGGTGTGAGGCAACTGTGCCACCCCACATCACGTACAACTAAAGGTCTGGAGTAAAGTCAAATCACGGTGCGCGGAGAGACATGCTTTTTAGGTTATTTGCTCAAACTCACCACTACGGCAGTATTTATGTTAAACTGCGGCGCCGCCAGGAACCTTAACATGCCGTGTAAGGGATAAAATAAACTTTTTAACAGAGTGCTTTCATGCGCCAGGACAAAGTGTGCCATATAGTAAATTAATTTGGGATTATTATGGGGACAGTTTACGAAAATTCCAGCGTGAATGTGAATATTTTAAACACAACAGCAATGACTCGTGTAAATAGTTTGAACACGGAAGGGAGTATTTATCTCTCCTTCACAAGAGGGAATTTAAAAGATAAACAAATTCAGGGAACATGTGTTGTTTTCCTCCTCATCCACTAGGGGGCAGTAGTGTACGTATTACGAAAGAACAAGAAACGCATGGTACTTGTATTTTGAATAGAAAATACGTAGCTGCTAATACTATCCAAACCCAAAGCACCATCACCAATCTTCGGCATCCTTCTTATTAATATATGGTGTATAAGTCAGGTACGTAACTTGTTTTCGGATTTTCATTTTAGTTGTTAACGCAGTTTCAAGTGTTTTTAGCACGCAGCAACTACGCAAGGTTCAACCATATCTGTCTACAACATGCAACTATAGTTTCATATAAGTAGCTGCCAGACCTTCGGCAGGGGATTTTTTGAACTTTTTCTTTTCTTACCATAAACGGTAACAGAGAGCAGTGTAATAGAGGGTCAGCAATGTTACATTATAGTATCTAGCTGGTGTAGAGTGTTTTTATTTTTTTTCCCGAGAATTAAGTTTTTGGCCAGAGACCAAGTGGGAAAGTTCTTCAGTAATGGAGGGAAAAATCCCTTGTAATGACATTCTTAAAAGTCTTATGTATGAATCACATGACACGCTAATGATACGTAATACACATTCCATAATCAACGAACTTTTATTTATTTATTTTTTAAATATAAAATATATTAGGTATCTTTTTTGAGGAATATAGTTCTCTGCTTGTAAAAATGATGTGAGGAGTTCATGACGAAGAGGAAAGTCTCACATCAGTAATATCCATGACTGCCATCTGTCTGGTGTTGACACGAGTTTCCACCAAAACTGGAGAGGTTTCTAAATACCTAGAGGAGCAGTAGACGTCTATGGGGCTTGGAAAAGAGGAGCAAAGTTCAAAATCCTCCAGAAGAGAAACTTTATCATCATCTGACCCTGTTTTGTTTCACGCCAGCGGATGACTGAGCTAAACGTGTAAGTAGAGCTGTCTTCCAAATAAAGATCTTAAGGTTGGTGTCTCTTTCTTTGGTGTCACAGAAAAATTGAAAAAGAAAAAAGGTGTAAACTGTATTTAAGTTAAAATGTCAGCATGGGTGTACAATATTACAAAAAATTGTGACTATTATGCATTTTGCAGAACAGATAAAATAGGTTGAAATAAAATGTTTTCTTTTATTACGTGTAATAGTAAAACACATTATTTCTGCTTGTATTTCTATCCATGTTTAAATGAATTATTTTACATATAGAGTTGTATGTAAAGGTCTTTTACATGGCCCAAATCAGGCCCCTTTGATGCTGCCTTTGAGATATATTGCCTGACAGACACTAGCAGAGTGAAAACAAGCCCGGTTATCAAACATCCAGCAGCCGTCGCAGGCCGCTTCCCCTACCGGGGTACCGCCTCTGTATCCTGACACGCTGTCCCATCACAACAATCTGTCTGCTAGTGGTCATGGGCTGGGACAGGAAAGACCCTCATCGCCTTTGTTTTGAAGGCAGCTCCCCTGCCTCGGTGTCCCCTGGGCCCTAGTGTCCCTGGAGTGTTAGAGTGGGGCGGTATTAGCTTTAGCCGCTGGCTGGAGTTACTGATCTCAGCAATAATGAAGCAGCAGTCCTGGTTGGGAGGGGAGAAAGAGGGAGAGGGGAAGAGAGAGAGAGAGAGGGAGGGAGGGACAAGCGGTGGGAGGGGAACCAGAGCAAACAAATTTATCCTCCAATAGCAACTTGGCCGGGTGCCCCTGAGATGCATTCTTAGCATCCCACAGCCAGGACCGGCCCAGAGTGGAAGAACCAGCACCAGTCCCACTGGCCAAGTGCATCGGCGCTCGTAGCAGGTCACGAAGAGCAGCCCGTGCTGGGAATCTTCTGCCCCACGAGAAACTCCCTTTCTGTCATCCCGTCATGTCTGACTGCGAGGGATTGCCGATGGGTGAGTGCCCCCCCCCCAAACCCCATCCGGCGTCGGTGACAGCTCATGGCACCGCCGTCCCGCACGAGGAACCATACTTATGAGTTATCAGATTTAGGACAGCTACTCTACCTGAGCGCCCACTCGCGGTTTAGTGCTATAATCCAATACTCTTAGCAAGCATGAGGGCCGACGTTCGAGTGCGGAACCCGGGTTCCGAGCTAAGTCAGACATCGCTTTGCGGATGGGTGCGCGCGGACGGGTCCGTGAGAGGCGCGGCGGTCCGCGGCCACCACCCCCCGGGGCGTGCAGATGTGTGGTTCGGATAGCTGTGCCGTGTTCCGTCCCCGGAGGAGCGTACCATCAGCAGAAGACTGAATCTGCGAGATATGAAGGTTACCGGCAGTGGAAAGGGGACAGTCGGATATAAATAGCTGCCCCCCTTCCAGCTTGCGGCAGTGGGAGAGTCCGGTCACAGGCCACATGTTTATCTTCCTACTCTGCCGGGACTGCTGATGGGGCAGTGTGTCATTGGGAAAAGGCGGGGCGGGCTGCTCGTTCACGGGGGCCCTTATCGACGTCCTGCTATCCCACACACCCCTCCTTTTACCTAAGTGTAGACCTGTGGGACTGTGTGACTTAGTAGGATCCTTAGTAATTCTGCAAATCCTGTTATCCCAAGATACACGCAGTAATCTGCAGGGCATTAGGCACAAGCACCCCGTAACAGATTTGTCTCCAGCCGGAGCCGTGTCAGCGTAGCGTGGGGCAGAGCAGAGCGGAGGAGCCTGGGAGTCGGGAGCTGACTCGACAGCTCGCACGCACACTGCTGACAGCCGAGATACGCCGCGCGGGAGCTGAGGCCAGCTGTGTGCACTGCACCAGCCACTCTGCCTATCGATCACGGGCTGGGTCCCGTGCCAGGGCAAGCTTCTGTGACGTCATTCCAGAACCCTTAGCTGGAACTGCGGCGGAGTGTTTTTCTGTAGCCGGGAATGTCACGTGCTGGGGATCAGACTAGGAGGAAAGCGTTTTGCGTGATGCAGGCTTTGGACAGGAAAACAATGCGTTCTTCTATGGGAAAGTTGTAGGCTGCAAAGCTGTCGTGCGTGCTACACAGAGGTCTCTGAAACATGATCCACTCTGTTGTTTATGCAAGCAGACCCAGGTTGCCAGATGAGATCTCGATGGAGGCACCTGTTGGTGTGAGCCTGCAAGGTGGAGTAGGCTTTCGGAAAGCTTGCTCGTATCCCAGGTTAACTGCCTTGCTGGCAGTTTGGGTTGTAAATTGAGTTGTAAGCTGGGTGGGTGGTGCCTGGACCTGGTAGGGTTTGCCACTGTAGAGATGTTCCTCTAGCAGCCATCAAATTTGGCTTCTGTTTTAACTCTCAACTTAAGAAGAAACTTCGTTCCCAGAATAAGGTCCCTATTCCTTCCTTCTGTCCCAAGTCACATGATACTGCCCAGAGCAGTTTACCTCAATAGTTCTGCGTATTAAGCAAGGAACAGTTACTATAGTTACCATGGTTGCTTACCCTTACTTATGCAGTAAGGCAGTGTGCTAGCGGTCAACTAGATGGAGTAATATCTCAAATTTTATGGTGCACTTGTCTTCTGGGATAAATATGTCGCAGCCTGTAGAGAATGGTTTATTCCGCGGTGCTCAGAATCACTGAATTTAACTCTCGTACATTTGCGGAGATTTTTGTGGAGGTTTTTCTGAAGGACTCTTAGGACAAAGAATTTATTTTCCATCTTAAACAGCAGAGGCTCTATTGTGGAAAGACACCCCGCAAAGTCGCAGATGCTTCTATATCGTCTTTGTCTTCATGCCGTCTCGTGGTTCTGCCTGTCAGACCAGTATCCAGCTAGAGTGTACCTTTGTGGGACGGGTTAGGCTTATGATTAGGTTTAGGTTTTGAGTTTTAGGAGTTTGCTTTATAAACACTGGTCTAAAAACCATTTACTGACATTGGCAACACCGCCGACTGTGAGTTCTTTCTTCTAAAAAATGTAACAAGGACGTTCCCACCTTCAACAATTGTTTGTAATAATAAAAAGAAGATTCTGTCAACATATCCTTTTTAGTTTTACATTCAGGTCACCCCAAAACTGAAAACAACAAGTTTTAGAGGGGCTTCTATCCATTTAGGGTAACACTTCACTTAAAGCAATCAGTATACTGTATTACTCATACCTTCATAGTGCATTATAATGCATTCATAAAGTATTATAAACCCAGCTATAACTATTTATAAAAAAGCATAGCATGTAATATTTGTGTGTGCTATGCATTATGAATGCTATCTGAGGGTGACATGGTGGTGTAGTAGTTAGCACTGGTGCCTCACACCTCTGGGATGGGGGTTCGAGTTTGCGTGTCCTCCCTGTGTGATCGTGGGGTTTCCTCTGGGTACTCCGGTTTCCTCCCACAGTCCAAAAACATGCTGAGGCTAATTGGAGTTCCTAAATTGCCCGTAGGTGTGTCTATGTGAGTGTATGGTGTGTGAGTTAGCCCGGCGATGGGCTGGACCCCCATCCTGGGTAGTTCCCTGCCTCGTGCCCGTAGCATCCGGGATAGGCTCCGGACCCCCCTACGACCCAGAAGGATAAAGCGGTTTCTGAAAATGGATGGATGAATGCTCTCTGAAAGTCTCATTTATAATGCAGCACTAAGCATCCTTAATTCTTATACTAACCATTATAATGCATTATGAAGGTATTTTATAGTGCATTCGTAACCCATGAGAAACGCGGCTATAATGTGTTCTGCCTTTTTATATATATATATATATATATATATATATAGCTGTGTTTATAATACTTTATGAATGTATTATGATGAATTACAAGATTATTAGGCTTTATGAATATAGGTTTCATTCAGTGTTACCCATTTATGTTGTTTTGCTGGGAGTTGCCTAATTTTGGGGATATTGGCTGTGGAAATGTTGGGTTGATCTCGATTATCATGGGACTGATGGGAGCCTCTTCCATAAAGCACAGAGACCATGATGGACCAGATGCTCGTCTATTGCAGGGCAGAAGAACCCATTTGGGCTTCAAATGCTTCTACTAAAGATCATTACTGTTATTGTTCTACACAAATTGGCTGGTAATTCTGTCCATTGCAGAAGAGCCACTTATGCTGAATGCCCTGAAGGGAAGATCTCTGAAAATGATGGCCATGAGTCAGAGCGTGTTTTTTTTTTGATGGTACCCTATAGTATTTCTTTGAGTGCAGGATTTCTTGTTCCCATGCACCTGCAGGAGCAGAAACATGGATGAGGCAAAAGAGGTCCCCAGGAATATGCCAGCATCGTCGTCCCTGCGTTATCGGGGTGCCTGTAAACCCTGCGATCGGACCCTAGTAGCGAATTCCTTGCAGTGCGCATTCATGCTCAGGGCCTCTGACTTTCTGTGGGAGGCGAGTTGTATCAAATGGTTTCCCTGTATACCCTTACTGGCCCGCCCCCTGGATTTGACTCTCCCCAGTGGTTGGACGGTGCCTCTTTGGTCGACGCCGTGTTAGCAAATCGTCAATTAGCAAACTAAGGTAAACAAAGTGGAGTGTGATGGGACCCAGGATGAGAAGCACGCCGTTTTTTCCTGGGGAGTTTAAGGCTGGAGACATGTTTCGTTTGTCTGATTTATCGAGCCTTTCAAATACACCCTTGGTCTGGCAAGTCTCAAGGAGAAGACGTCTTTCTTATGCTAAACAAGCGTTGTCTTTGAAATGGATCAGGAGATCACGTATATACCGTAACCTCTGATGCACTAGATACTGTATGTGATGGTGCTGTTGCATTGAATTAAACAGTGCCATTGAAACAAAGTGTTTGTAGCTTCTGACAGAAGCCATTCGGTTTTGGATATCACTCACATACTGATTTCTGATGGCTTAGAGAGTATGTTTTTATATTTGAAAGATTTTACAGTTAAGCACCATTGAGACTGTTTTTGCAGCTTACACTTCCTTGTTGAAATGTCATTTAAAGTTCATAGAGCCCAAAATGAATATAAAAGCTGCCTGTTAATACTATAACCTAGTCGTCGAGAACTATGATGTTCTATATAATTTTCTTTTGCCTGTGACTTCTCACTTCAGGTGACTTCTTTCAACTTGTAATCAACCCAGTGTGTGGTACCCCCCCCCCCACCACCATGAGGAGCACAGCCGAAGGCCTGGGCTGTAATGAAATCACCTGCAGGTTAATTGTATTACTGGGCCCACGAATGGGGATAGGTCATTTCTAAATGCCTAATGTTGTTCATTACCAGCATTCACGCAGCTAGATGGAATAATAATGGGCCTTCACTGGGGGGAGTGTTTGATCCTAATGTGTCTCTGCCTTATTAAAGCACAAAGCTGCAGCTTGCCGGTAACTGAGATTTAATAATAAACCTGTAAAGCTGAATGTCCTGTTGTAAAAACGTTATGGTGGCGCCTATGTTTAGAAAGGAATTCCTCGGTTGCCCGTGGGTCTGATTGCCACGCAGAGTCCTGTTACCCTGGACGCTATAGCAGCAGTAACAGGACAGTAGGTTCTCCCGGTGTCTCCGTGCATCGCGGCGTTGGGGGATTTCGGACGCCGGAGTCATTGGATCGATTGGCGGTGTGGTCAGACTCTGAGGGAGATACCAGTTAGAGCTCATTGCCATGCTTTGGGGGGGGGGGGGTACATCATTCGTGTGTGCCTGACACTGCTCAAGGTCATTGGGCCCTGGTGAATCACGCATCTGCCCTGGCGTGTCTGTGGAGAGCCTCGCAACGGGCTGGCACGCTGCCTGGGACGTGCCCTTTTCTGGCACGGGCACCGGATCCCTGCAGTCCCGGGCTCGATATACCGTTACGGAAGACAGGCGGAAAGATGAATGAACTGGATGACAGATCTGAAGCTGAAATTAGTTTTTAAGGGGGTTCTTATCAAGGCACCGCCAGGGCAATGATTCAGGACATCATAGGCTTCCAAAATATCCTGCTGGAGTTTTTTGTCAGGCTTTTTCCTAAAAGCCTAGTGGCTCTGCAGCCTGCCCTGGCACATGCTGGGTGTGTCAACCCTCACTCTCTCCCTTTGGGCTCGTTTGCCCATGTGGGTCGCGAAGGTCATGTGTCCGTATCACGGGTGAAATCGATGCTCCGGTTATCTCAGTGGGTTAAAATAGCCGTCTGCACTCTCTTCCAGCTTTCGCCCCTGGCTGGAAAACGCCAGGAGGGTAAAGAGGCATGCACCCATCCAGGCTGCCATGACCCCGGGTTGCCCGGAGATTGGCTTTTATTTTTAGGGAGTCTGGTTGCATTTGGCTTTTGAAATCCCTGTTGTAACTGCATTTACAATATGCTCTCTGTGTCTAATTAGCCACAGTTTAACTGGATCTGAAATCATTTTCATGCAGTTTTACATGGGGTCCTTTTGGTATGTACCCATCCCAAATGTGCATCTGAAAATAAATTTATAGTTAATATTTTAGCTCGTATTGATATAATTTGAGCACCAGGCTGCGGAGAATAATAGACTTAATTCTTCTAATGTGTCCTTTAGTGAAACTGATCTTCAGATAATCAGGAGAGTTTATAAGCATAGCTGTTGTTTATTTAGGCATTTAATTTAATCTTCTAAGCCAGTGCTTTTCTTTACCGTAACTTATATAGCGTGCAGCCTTCTCTAGAATAGTGGGTGCTGGATACTTACTGGAAGAAAATGGGAAAGGTGAATTGGAAATGAAAGAAATAAAAAAATGATCAATTCTGTGTTTGTGGTTGTCAAACAAGAGGTGACAACAGAAGTAGCTGTGTGAACGACACACATATATATATAGCACCAGGACGGAAATCCATGAGGCCACAGAATTTCGTAGGCGTACTGGTGCATCCAAGACCATGCCTCCCCTTTGGCCACCCCCGTGCTTTTAATCGACTGGGATCTTCCGCAATCTTCCGCAGAGTTGTCCGGGAAGTGCCTGCCGTATTGATTTCTCCTCTCACAAGTGCTCTCATTGCTGCATCCATGCATATTAAAGGACCAGCCCAGATGTCCGCTATGGAGGCCTTTGAGGGACAAACAGCTCTGGGCATTGCGTGCCTCACTCACTATTGGGGGTTCATTGTGGCCCTGCTATCTGTAACCATCACCTGAATAATTTAAGAGCATGTAAGGAGCTGCTGGGTGGTAAGTCATGTTACAGTAGCCTCCTTGCTTCCTGTTTTTCAAACATTGCAGTGCCACACATTTTAGAGACGTTCTTTTGTAAACATATAACACCTTATATTACACCTTATATGTGCAGAAACATATCCTAAACAATTGTGTGAGGTTCTTTAAAACTTGCTTGTAGGTACAGTGCAATCGCAATTAAACTAGATACATAAAATTAGAGGATAAAGCAAACTCAGAAGAGGAGTCAACACTTTTTGAACCAAAAGATGCTTTAAATAGCTAAATTCCACTGGGTGGCAGTGTAAGTCTTCATATGGCTCTTCAGCCTCTGCAATTATAGTCTATCACAATGAATATTTGTTCTGATACTTTCAGTTTTTTTATAAGATCAAAATCTGTGTTATTTTCCAGGTTTATTTGAACTTATTTTGAGATGGGTGTGGGGTGGTGATGTATGTGTTACTGATGTGTTATCTATTTACACAGTTAGTGTACAAATACGGACAAATGTATGTTCAGTTACCAGGTCTTCTCAAAATGCAGCAGTAAGGAACCTACCGGCAGAGGGCACAGTGGTTGAGGAGCTAGGTGTCAGTCAGAATGGCACTGGTCTGCTGCAGAAAGAAAAAGTTAAAATGTAAACTTAACTGGATGGGGGGAAATGAATGGAGTCACCGTGTCTGACATGATGTGGGCAGGGTTACAAGATCAGCTGCCAGAGTCCCAGGCTGAGAGGAGCCTCTGCTGTGCAGTATCGAGTCTCAGCACTCGTGTGTGTGTCTGTGGGGGGGCGGTCCTGTATATATTACATATCCCCACAATGTGATAAAGACCTGTTATTTTGATGTTGTGAGGACCATTTCCTCAATCCCCACAAGGGACAACTCAATTTAAAAAAAATCTGTGACTGCATTCAAAAAACTAAAAATATCTTGTATTCAGAAAGTCTTGTATTTCATTTGGTTAGTTAAGGTTAATGTTACTGTAAGACTGGGTAGGGGTTAAGGGTGTCATGATTGGGATTAGGGTTTTTGTGTGTGTGTGTGTGTTTGGATGGGGGGTGTGTGCAGCGGGTTGCAGACCCGTCTGTTACAGGGGGGTGGTTTAGAAACTGCAGCCAAGTCTGACATGATGTTAATGGTGTTTGCGATTCACTGAGCGTGACGCTATGAACTGCTCAGGAAACATAAACAGAATACTGGCCCTTTCGGTCCAGCACGCTAAATATGGGAAGGCGCCCAAGTCCCAGGATGCGCCTGCTTCTGGATATAGCGGAGTCGAGGCCGTTATACGAGGACCGTCCTTTGGAAAATTACCAAGCCCGTGATGTCACCACCGTGTCGAACTTGCAAGGCTCAGATTGTAAGAAATCCACCAGCTGGTCTCATTAAAAGCTCCAATCAGATTTATGCTGTTTATAAATAGCACAGGGGACCACTTTGTCAGTTTCCAATCCATGATATGTGTGAACAAACATAAGATGCTCAACTGGAGTATACTTTTTTTGCCCTTGAGGAATATTTAACTAAGAATATTCATGATAGATCACACGATCTCCAGTCTTGTACATCCATTACCCTAATCCCCCTGGTCATGTGTTTAAAGCATATATCCGAGGACATCTTGTTGTGGTTGGAAGCCAACTGGCTGTATGGTCTTATCACATTATCCTAAAAAGGCCTTAGTCTGCGTTGGCGACCAGTCTGTCACTAGACGAGAGCAGCACAGAGCTGAGGTGGCACTTTATACACACAGATGTCGCTGAATTTTCTTGCTCATGCGAATCATTCACATGCCATTGAAAGAATGTTTGTGATGCTACTGGAGCGCTTTGCATCTGGGCTGTGTAAATTTTACAAAGGGGAGGGGTATCAGCCTAGGGGAGGGGCTTCAAATGATGAATGAGGGCATGGTAATCTTATGGTCAGATCGGGGGTCAAGGATGGGAAAGACTGTAAGGCTGTTCTTGGGCAGAGCTCTTAGTGCTGCTTGGTGTCCCTGTAGTGCTGTCCGGTCTCCCCTTAGTGCTGACTGGTCTCCCTGTAGTGCTGTCCGGTCTCCCCTTAGTGCTGCCCGGTCTCCCTGTAGTGCTGGCTGGTCTCCCTGTAGTGCTGTCCAGTCTCCCTATAGTGCTGAGCGGTCTCCCCTTAGTGCTGCCCGGTCTCCCTGTAGTGCTGGCTGGTCTCTCCTTAGTGCTGGTTGGTGTCCCCTTATTGCTGCCCGGTCTTGCGTAAGTGCTGGCCGGTCTCCCCTTAGTGCTGATGGTCTCCCCTTAGTTCTGGCCGGTCTCTCCTTAGTGTTGGCTGTCTCCCCTTAGTGCTGGCTGGTCTCCCCTTAGTGCTGACTGGTCTCCCCTTAGTTCTGGCTGGTCTCCCCTTAGTGCTGGCTGTCTCCCCTTAGTGCTGACTGGTCTCCC
>JAODKL010000027.1:3784050-3802667 GCA_026780765.1 Petrocephalus schoutedeni | reverse complement strand
TCTCTCAGATAATGTGAGTATTGGTGGGGGGGGCTGGCCTAGCCCAGGATCCCTGCGTCTGTGTGTCTGTGTGTGTGCGTGTCATAGCGCAGCATTTGGCCTCAAAATGTCCCTGCTTCACTCACCCTGCCGGAGTCTGTGCAAAGCCACACTTCGGGACGTCAGCATCAGCCGTGTATTTAGTGGCACCATCTTTTAGATCACAGACAGCTTGCCTGAATGTGCCCAGCAGTCTGGGTAGTGACCCCCTCGCACCCTGTCTCTCTTTCTCCTTGTGGCCTCTTTCCCCCTCCCCTCTTCTGTCTATCCCCTTCTTTTCATCACTCTTTCCTTGCTCCCCTTCCCCTCGTTTCTCCTCGGGCCCCTGTGAACCCTCTGACGGCTAACGCTCGGCCGCAGAGCCTCCCTGAGCATGCTCAGAAGCGGAGGTGCCCTTCCCCTTTAAGGATTAGAATGGGATCCGCTGCTCGGCGACGCGCGGTTGCACGTGGGGGGGAGGGGCCGTCTCCGCGTGTCTCCAGTGCTCGCCCTGTCAGTGCGCCATCACGGCCCCAGCCATGTCCGTGTCTCCTGCCTGCCTGTCAGTGCTCCTTCACACCTTCCCTAACGTGCCGAGTTGTGAGCTCCCATCCTTCTGTCAGCTCCCGTCTTAATCTGACGACTCCTCGTCTGTGGAAGAACCTTCAGTCATCTTTGTAAAATATTCATTCTCCGCTGCAGGCTTTTTTCAGTTCCTTGGGACTAAGCATAATGCTTTAATGCCACCACGTGTTTTTAGTGTGGAAACTGAGCTATCGGTAAAGGGAGTTTCGATCAGTGTTTCCCACAGAAGCCAAGGATTCCAGCAAAGACCGGAAGGGCCATCAGGGGTGTTAATGAACTGCGACCAGAGGTCCTCATGTCCTGAAACATATTCTCACCATGGACATATGCCTCAGTGTCTATAGGCAGGCAGTGAGCATTCCTCCAATTAACCCATTCCAATGGTTCACTGAGCAGGGGGTTATGAGTTCCCTTCCAGTAGCCGACCCGTTTCGCTTTTGACTCTCCAGATAATTCCGTTAAGTAATTCTTTAGTTACTGCTTCTATTCTTTCAATTCTGTGCTACTCTCTGCATAGATGCTGATGCCTCTGCGCAATACGGATGGCCGAAAGTTCCCCGTCTTACCTGAAATTCTCTTCTCTTGGTATGAAATCGCTTCTTGCCTGCGTTCACCATAATGCATCCACGTTCCAGACGTGGTGTGCCTGCCCAAGCACCGCGCACAGACCCCGCCGGCAAAACGACACACGTATTTGTCTTGCTCGCAGACCTGCGTGTCTCCATGTGTGCGTATGTGCACACCCGGGCGATTATCATGGTCCAATTGTAGGCCCTGCCCCCTCCCTGGGAGCTGGGAAGAAGCCGACCGTGCCGTCTGGTGTGTGCCGGGCGGCCCAAGCATTCCAGAGCGTAAGTCCAGGCTAAGGCCTGACAGATAGGGGGAGGAGGCTTGAGGGAAGAATTGATTTGCCATTTGCCTCTCCTGACACAGCTGGAGTGGGGCAGCGCAGTATTGGGGGGGGGGGGGGGGGGGGAACTGTAATCCACCTGCAGCGCGGAGCCAGCCAGCACCCTGACGGGTCACGTGATCAGACCTGCCGTCGTCTGTCGCTGAATTCCCCTTCCTGCCCATTTTCCTTTGCGCAGATTCTCTCTTGTAGGGATCCCATCTGCCCTCCATCTATCTCTCCTCCCACATAAGTGGCAGAAACGACAGAGGGGAAATAAAAAAAAGGAATCCACTTCTTCTTTTCCTCATTTCTTTTTTCTCCAACATGCTTTTATTTTAGTCTCATCCCTGGCAAGAATTTTGGAAATAGGTAAATAGGTTAGTGTGCCTGGGATGTGGTAACAAGCCAGAGAAGGCGCTCAGGGGAGGGGCAGGGTGTCCGGGTCGCACCGTCACGTGTGAGGAGGAGAACCAGGTGCTGACGTTATCCCCGAGAGGAGGACAGAGACCCGCTCTTCTGTTGCTTGCTGGTACAGTCCGCAGAAATGGACATAAACCTACAGTCACACCGGCTCTACTTTCCACAGATATACTACAGTTTGGGGGCTCGACTTGGCGAGCACAAAGGCAGGTAGGTGTCCGGATCTCCAGAGGTACCTCAGACGGGAAGAGTGAGGTCCTCATCCGAACATGGACTGACTGACGTTATGCACGCTGGCCGCTGTCTAACCTCCCAGGATCACTGAGCGTGTGTGTTGGCAAGTTAATGCAGTAAATGAACTACTAGGATTAACAGCAAACGCACAGAAGGTCTCCAGAAAGGGGCTGCGAGTGTTTTGGTGGCGGATCGAGTCTGTTTGCAGGGGAAATACTCTTGGAACACAACAGCGTCTTTGTGTCAGCTTCGCTTGATGGAGTTGTGAGATGAGGGCTCTTCGCCTCCCAGCTTACCGGCGTCTCCTCCAGCCGCCCGTGTGACAGTCCCTGACGGAGTTGGAGCGGCCGTGTTTTCGCGCCGTCGAAGGCGTTTACGCAGCTGTCTGGCGCTATGCCCAGCCGTCTATACCAATAAAGTGACACAGAACGTCACTTTAATTACTGATCCTAATTTTAAACATGAGGGTAAACTCCTGTTGTCTTTAATCAGAACTATACGAAATTCCACTTATTCTATTGAACGCAGTGTGACTATACAGCAGACAGAGGGTTATGCTTTGTACTGTTGGGTTTCATTTGAAAGCCTGCTCAGTGTGTCTTACAGTTATGGCGAGGGAAGCCAGTGGACACGGGACACATTTGTCACATTCCGTTACTGTTCATAGGTTAGAGCTAGAAGGTGCTGGTAGGTCAGCGCTTAAGGGCCAAACTGTTCCTGGGTCAGGTGGCATAAGAGGCTCTGCTGTTGTACCTTTGAGCAAGGTGCTTACACGGAATTTCCCTGGGAAAGATGAAAAGCTGCCCGAATGCATGACTAAGCTTCTAGGTGAAATGGATTTATTGACGGACGGGTGGACCTGCGGAGAATGGAAAAGTGTTTGTCAGTAATAGGTGGATAAGCTCGATAGTTACTATGACGAAGGGATTTATTTGAAGTGGTGTGGTAATACTCAGTATGGCACAAGGTATATATTTCTCTTCTATTAGTTTGTCACATTGGTAATGCTGATTTAATTTGTAATCTGATTTAATTAAAGTGTATTGTAATGTATCGGCTGCCATCATCCCTGGAAGGACTAGATTATCTCCGTGGTAACAAAGGACGATTGCGATCTGCCGAAAAGATTTTTTTTACTTATATCTCTGTTATCATTTTTTTTCATTCCTTTTGCAGATTGCAGTCACTTAACATTGTTTGGAAAGAGAATATAGAAATTTGCTGGCGTACAGAAAAATGTTCATTATTTTTCAGAGCGGTTTGTGTTGCTGGATTTCGAGTGGCCCTTCGGCTTGCTGTTCGCCTAGTGTCTCTGTGCTTTCGTGATTAGTGGAGACGTGCCCAGAAGTTCGGGTTTCAGTCTGGAACGGCAGCCGGATCTGTGCTGGAAGCAGGCTTGGAGTCAGACGGCACAGTTTGGGAACATTCCTGGTGCTCTGGGAACCCGGGAGGGAGGGAGACGGGGAGGAGTGAGAGAGATGGCTATCTGCGGGGCTTTGAGAGAGTTATAGGACAGGGGCAGTGATCAGCAAGGCAGGGCCAAAGGATCCCATTAATGTGGCTTTCGACTGCGGCTCCCCAGCAGCGCGCTGCCAGTAATGAGCTGTCTCCCTCCCCCAGGCAATCCTAGGGCTGTACTTATTAATACTGGGGGAAATGAGGCTTCAGAATCCGCCATGTGTGGGATCGTCAGACAGTCGGCAGCAGGTCGCACTCACTTGCCACCGAAGAGTTTATCGATTCCCATTAGGCTAAAGAAGGCAGTGACTGAGCGTGCACAGTGATCTGACCCCCTCCTTTGGCTTCACCCTAATGCCTGACAGCAGCATGTTCAATCTGACCTGGGGAGGAGGGGGGCAAATGCATAATTTACGACGGAGCTATATACTAAGACGGTGCCTCTTAGAACTGAGAGGAAGGCATCCTCACTGAACACTCCAGAGGCCGTGCGTTTGCCTCTCCACAGTTCTCAGATCAGATTGTTCTTGTCCTTAGGGTGGTTCTCTATGCTTGCATGTAGATGATTCCAGTAATAATGATCAAAAAGTGTCAATAACGAGCTTTGATTGACAGGAGCCTTGTATTATCACTGAAACCTACGCTTAATTTTCTGATCCTAGCATATTATCTATATTTTTGCTTCCTCCCAGCACATCTGAGCCAAACAATCAAGAAAGACCCAAGCCATCAGTAACACCGAATACCTGGTGCAGGTGTGCTGGGAATATGGACTGTCTGGGGGTCCCTAAGGACTAGGTTTAAAATCACCGGTCTGGCATTATGATAAACTGCTTAAACAGGTAAAATGGATCAGAATGTGTTATAATTAGCTATTCACAAGTGTTTGCTTGTGATGCATTCGGCCTTCGACCAGTCGTCATCCAGAAGAGGCAGAGGGGGAGAGGATGGCAGTAAGGGAGCTAGGTCATGGGTGCTGGGGGAAGGGCAACGTGACCCCCTCAGCATGTCTTTGGGCATTCTGCCAGCCAATGGTGGGGCTGGATGCCCCTCGTCGCTTAGCGATGCAGCTCCTCCCCCACCTCTGTCGGAAGACAGGGCGTGCCATATGCTCGGGCTAATTGGCCTGTTTATCTGTAAACATCGCCTTGGACACACGGCGAGGGACCCGGCGCGTGGGCGAGGGATGCGGCGCGGGCGGCTTGGCTGACTCATCAGCCTTGGAGCCTGTCTGCGCTGCCTGGACTCTCTCCCTACTTTACATTACTAGGTCATTCAAGCTTTTATCAGATGCTGTGATCCAAAGTCCCGCCCACTCCTGGCCACTGTGTCGGATTCACGGTCGCGGGAAATGGATGAGGAGTGGGTTCTGCCCTGTGCACAGTCCTACCCATTCATATGGCAGGACTTTTGTACAGATTCAGTTCTTTGCTCAGTGGTAGTACTGCAGGCTTCTGTGATTTTGGATCTGGGAGAGGCAGTGGGGAAACCTCCAGTGTGGAGCTAATTGGTGATCAGGCCTGCTATTATCGAGCTGTCAGCAGGACAAAGCAGGTGTTTGGGGTGCAATCCGAGGTGGGCTTTCCCTCTGTGTGTGTGTGTGTATGTGTGGGGGGGGGGGGATTAGAGTCATCTTTTGAAAAGGAAGTGAGAGGAACCCTTTATGCACAGAAAGGCCCCTCAGTGGCCGAGGTGAAGCGGAGGGTGTTCATTCAGCGCACATGCATTCAGTGGGCCACTGGCACATGGCAACAGGAGCACGGTGGCAGTAATGGGCCCTGTCTCCACAAACCACGCCCCTCGCCGCTAAGAGCATAAGACCATTAATTCCTCAGCAAGAAACACTGAGGCCTCATGTTTAGTGGGTCTGCTTTCTCTTTGTGGCTAATCTACAGCTTACAGGATGGACTTTTGATGATCAGAGTATTGGGGAAGGTCAATAAAGGGTCAATAAAATCAGCGTAGATTGGGGGGGGAGGGGCACAGCCCGTCAAGCTGTGATCTGTCGTAATCTCCGGGCGGACGTTTCCGGGAGACGCGCCCCTCGGTCTGTTGTGCACACATCTCGGTGAGCCTAGGAATCATCAGCTTTCCGTTACCTTCTTCAAGATCTTACTTTTAGAAATAATAGTACTCTTCCCAGAGAAGAATAAATATAGTGGGACTATTTTAAACCAAAATGATTACTGTTTGATCACTTCAGAAGCTGTTGAAGCCTGAAATTACCTCTGTCAAGTCTGTATATTTAGATGTAAAGTAAAATGCATGCTTTCATATCACAGTAGTAGTGCCAGCTCCAAATAATAAAAAAAAAACAGCACCTGTGAAAAAAGTTCATTCTGTTAATGGTAGATGTTCGTGGATGAAAAATTATATAGGCTAGGAAAAGTTAATTCCAGTTATTGCTGAAGCATCATGTTTTTAAGTATTAGTAAATTAACATGCTTCAGCATGCATTATGATGCTGGATATTGAGCTTTCCAAAATTACAGAAATTTTACAGAGCTTTGTGGAAGAGACCTCATATATGTAGCAGTGGTGTTTCACAAGTCTGACTTGGAGATAAACCTTCCGTGATGTTAACGCCCCTCATAAATGCAGTGGAGTATTCTGTCTGATTCTACACTCCACAACACAAAAGCAGTTTTGGTCGTTCTCACACACCCAGGATAATCGGGCGGCTCCTGAACGTTACTGTCTCTCTGCACAGATGAGAGTTTTGTGGGAGAGCTAAATCCCCGTTAATTTGGGCTTGAAACTGGAGCAGGTTAACAATATTCCTGGGAGACTGTTTTAATCCTGCTTCGGGTATCTCCTCTGCACGCCGGAATGCCCCTCCCCCACAACAAGGGCTTTCACTCGGCCAAAATGATTACTGGCTTGTAACGAAATAAAGCAGTTTAAAATGTTATAATCGTCATGCTGTGACCTCTCCGTAATAACAGGGGCCTCAACATTCCAGGCCTTCCCCCTTTTATGTAAATGAACAGCGGTCTAGTTTTTGTTGGGCCAGCCAAAAACAGACTAAGTACTTATTTTACTGTAAATGCAGTTACGCTAGCTGTCCCTTTCAGTACTCATTTACTATTTACTTATTTACTTTGCTAGGCTTATTTGCTGATATTTCTTTTCATTGGGTTTGGCCTTTTGAAAGCTCACCTGGAAAGATAAGACCATGTCACAAGGCCACTATTCTCGTTTCCTGTGCCTGTAATGTTTGCAGTGCTCCGCAGTGTTTTTGAACCCGGCATTCAGCAATGGGATCCCGAGGAGTCACTGCTGGCATATTACCTGAAGCGTTTTGCACCAATCCCATCACCAAACCGTTGGCTTTTGAGAGTGAGCAGCCAATAATACACCATGTATATCACGACCGGCGGAGACAAGGTACTGAGGACCCTAATATGCCGGAGAACGAAACCAAGTGGGCAATCTGGAATCGAAATTGGGGATGACACGCCAGTAGGGTCCGAAGCCGAGGGAAGTCCATCCGACGAGTAGGCATGGGACAGGAACACCAGACGAGAGGAGGAGGCCAGGGCTGGAGCAGGCAGAGTCGAGGCGGGCAGGCAGGCAGGGACCGGGATAGAAACAGGCAGGATCAGGGCAGGCATGGCAAACACAAACAGGGATAGACCAGGCAGGGCTGAGACTAGGCGGGCAGGCAGGCAGGGACCGGGATGGAAACAGGCAGGATCAGGACAGGCATGGCAAACACACACAGGGATAGACCAGGCAGGGCTGAGACTAGGCGGGCAGGACATAAGACAGGGTAAGTAAACTGCTTAGTACGACCATGAGGCAATGATACTTCGCGAAGTAGTTCGGAAAGCCACTTCCTTATATACCGCTGGTGGGGCGGGGAGCCAATTTCCAGCTATCGCATGCTCCCCACCGCTCTGACCGGGACAATGTACACCATAGAGAATTAATTAATTTAACTCAGGTAAGTTTGATCATGTGTTATCTAGGAGGGACAGCAAAGATATGGGTTGTTCAGACATAAAGGCCTCCCTACCAGTTTTATAAAACATTTTACAGACTCTCAAAGGTGCTGTGTTAGTTTTGAGGACTTATGTTTATGTTTGGGGTATCACACCACTGAGAAATCATTTAGGACTTCCTTCTGCTGGGTAATAGCGGAGCCATAAATCATAGCGCGGGTTTATCAGTTTTAAAATAACTTGTGCCATTAGACCAAATGAACAAAGAGAGATAAAAATCTATTTGCCTCTCAACACCACATTTCCTGGAAATGGTCTAACCAGGCACACACATGCCTGTCACCCACAATCCATTCATCATACTGTATCACTCAATGTGCATGCTGAATTGGTGGGGCTCGGTTCCATGTGGGTGGACCCAGGACCACAACAGATATCCTCCCTTAATATATCTTTGTCGTCGCCAAAGTGCCAAAGCTCCAATGCTAGCTGAATTGCTCGTCCGTTAAGAGGAGCCGGGATGATTGCTCAAAGCATTTTGAAAACATCGGCAGGACGCAAATAAGTGATGGCGATAGATTTTTGTGTGTGTGTGTGGGGGGGGATTTTTATGGGGGATGCTCAATATTAAAAAAAGCCATGTGCACATACCTCATTGCCTCCGAATCTGCCGGGTATCAGAATCAGAGTACTTTATTAAACCCCGGGGAAATCTGGTTCTGTTACAGTAGCTCCAACCAATAATAGAAGTATTGGGAGAAACAGGCAAATTGAACAATAACAATAATTAAAATAAAAAACATTAAATAAATAAAATAGAAATAAATTAAACTATGACTATGAACAAGGTATATAAAAGTGTGTGCGGTCACCAAGGAACAATCTATATTAATAGCAGTGTAGCTGGATCACCAGTGATTATTGCACAGTGCATGATGGCGTGGAGCGTGTGGTATTCATGCGTGTTGGGACGAGGGAACAAGGCTGAGGGGTAGCAGTGAGGGGACTGTCAGTGACAGCTGGTGCGGTGACAGTGGGGGCAGAGGTCACCTGGAGGGGGGTTTGGGGGTGGGGAGCAGGGAGGATTCATGCAAACCTGGCCTCCTTCTGCACCACACTGTTCCACACACTCAGCTGGATGAAGTTTGTTTGGGCCAAGACTCTGGAATTCCTGGTAGACCATAATGCCCCAGTGTAGTTCTGAACAGAGCACTGAAGTGACATCACTCAGGAATCAGATCTGTAAGGCAATGGGGTGTCAGACGTGAGTATGCATAGTGTGTTCTGAAAGGTCCCATGACAAGGACAAAGATGATTTACATTGCAGCAGTGCCAAGTAGAATGGTGCTGGTACTTTAATGTGAATGAGCCCTGGCGGTTAGTTAGACCTGCCAAGGATTTCTTTGCCTGGCTGCCTTATTTGTAACGTCTGATGCATGGCAGTAGATGATGGGGTTGACTGGAGAGGGAGTGCAGCAGGAGAATAATCTCAAATGATTGCTATAAAGACCAACAGAACATGTGTTTTCATGATCAAGTGTCAGTAGCCTTAGATTTAGCTTTGGGTAGTGGGCAAGCTTTGGGTAGTGGGGGTGGGGAGGTGGATTGTACACTGACTAAGTGCTAGCCCTGGTCCTTTTGAAGCCCTGGAACTTGTCGGGTCCCCAGATATCTTGCAGGCTTTAATTGAGACTACTCACTGCACCAAACTTACCAATTATTAATTATCATCTATGTTTACATTACACTTGCTTACCAGGGGATGTGCCAATAAACTAAATCATTTGGGACTGAGGCTTTAGACTATCCTACAAAATAATGCGTCCATTCCTACCAAAATAGTTTCACTGGCTGTTTTGCATGTATATAATGCAATAATACATTTCTGATGGTAAATTGCAGCCATGTATTTGCAGTGTGTGGCCCTGCAGGCTAGACCTGTGTGCCTGTAACCGAAAGGTTGCTGGTTCTAGCCCGGCCCTTGGAGATATTGTCACAGCTCTGGGCCCTTAACCCCCAGCGGCAGGTGGCTGACCTTCTGCAGTCACCCCCAAGCTTGCTCTCACTGGATGTGTGTCTCATGGAGAGCAGAATGGGGGAAAGGATAAAGAGAATTTCCCCATGGGGATCAGTCAAATACCTATATACATATATAAAAGAGACCCTAGTATCAAATATATGCAATTCATGGCATCTGATTAGACCATCAGATTACAGTGTAATCAGATCATAGGATAGTGCTTTACTCTGCATTTTTCATAATTTACCGCTTCCTGTTTTAAAGATGCCTTCATTCTGAAATGTAGCCTGAAAGCTCAGAGCTGGTAGAGGCTCAGTGCGTATTGCATTGCAAAGCTGACACTGCTGCCTCTCGTGTTTTTGGGCTGCCTGGGGATCCCACTCTGTTGTCACGGCAATAGATTAACATGATGCTGTAGGGCTGACTCAGTGAAGGAGGAAGTGCATTAAAGGCAACTCTTACTGTCCTCCAGGCCGAAAAACACTCAGGCAGAGCTGACAATTCAGCCATCATAATTGCCATTTGCCACTTCATAGAACATCTCACATGAAGTACCCTTCCAGCCAATTTCCTACGATTTCCTCATCTGAAGTCCACCCCTGTGCTCAGCTACTTTTCCAAGCCCCAAACAAAGGTATTCAAACTTAATCTGGTATCAGAAAAACTAAGGCATAGTCACCAGTGCTGCCGCCAGGGTCGGGCTAATGCTTCTTATGCCCAGAATATTTTACCACAACTTTCTTAGTCATGTTTTGTTCATTATATGCATAATGTATAATGTGGCTTTTCAGAGCCACGATGGACTCAGAACTAATATATTTTGAACAGAATAGACAGGGTTCTAGGCTAAGGCCCGGATCTCCTATCACCTTTGAACTGCTGCTTATAGTAACTAAAAAAAATGACAAAAACTGTTTCTACAGCATTCATGATGAAAGCAGGGGGAGATTTGTTAGCATTTACAGCTGGTAAAGTACATTAAAATGTGGGTTAAAGTATACCGAATTGCTCACTAGATACCATGGTCACTTTTATTCACAAGGAAGTAGATTAGGATACAAATTATACAAATATTTCAAAATTTGTAATGGAAAATTAACACAAATATTAGCATTTTTCAGTGCTGGTCCTCACAGTTTGCTTTTAGCCTGAAATGGAAATTATGGGATGAGTCTATGGTAACCTCCAAGCAAAAGAGGGTCTTGTTAAACTGCTAGTCTTGGACAGCCAGATAAACATAGATTTACTTGATCTGTGGCTGTAGCTGGAACACTGGAAAACAGTCATACCCCCACCAAAAAAGCCACTTGTTCCTGGGCGCCTTGTGATTCAGTTTTGCTGTATTTTTTTCATGCAAACACAGTCAGTGTCTCCATGTAACGCTTTTCTCTGAAACCTCCATTTAAAGCACTCTTCTCCATTTGTTTATCTCGTATATATTTTAAACATATTTTCTTAATGGTGCCTTCTTAGTCCACCAAGACTTTTTTCCCATGTTGCCTGACCCACAGAAATGCAGGCAAGCGTGCCCTTTATATAACCATCTCAAACAACAGCTGACTCAGATGTCTTCCTGGAGTGGGCCCCCGTTTTGTGAGGCTTTTTTCCTATTTACCTTGGCGTCCGCTGCGCTGCTCGGCCGCCCGCAATGATGGTGCCGGAGGCAGGCGCGGATGGTGGGTTTGAAGGCCGCAGCTTGTGAGGAGAAATGGTTTGCTCGAGGCTCACGCCGCTTTTATATTTACAGCGTCGTAAGTCAGGTCATGCTGCAGATTCAGGAGCGATGCACATTTGCTTGGATCTTACACCACGTGGAGTCTCACAGGTTCCCTAAGCCCAGTATATTCACGTCCTGTTGTTTTCTCGGCCTGCATCGCACTGTTATTCAGATAATTTGGTAAGAGGATAAACTTGCCTGGATTATAATATCGAAATGGCAGAAATCATGATCGGTCCAGGAAATTTATGTGGTGTGTAGGATAAATCTGGAAACACAGGCGATACCTGAGACTATCAGCTGACTCTAGCTACGTCATTTTCAGAGAGGAATGGCAGAAAGGATTGTTGCAGTTTGCAGGCTGGTGTATTTATTTTATTTAGCTGTTGTGTCGTGGTGTTTCATAATATAGTAATTATTAACCTGTTTTAGTCTCTCCATACACTGTTGACTTTTATCCGGTGATTAGCTACCTGTTACATTGTCAAGTTGAAGCACAGGGCCTGTCACTGCTTTGCTTTTGCCCATTGTTGTAATTAGCCGGTGAGATTTCGTTTTCTTGGATGGGATCAGCTAGCTATTGATGACCAGCCGGCTTTGCCGTTGAGCTTCTGAAAACAAACATGGTAAGGTCATGTTACAAAGCCTGAAACTAGCCTGAGAAGGAAATTAAATTCCTCAGGCTCGACATGATGCTATCGTACCATTATTTCAACACTTGACTGTTTAATTTGGCTGGTGTCTGCTTCATTCATTCTGGAATTAAATGATAATAAATATTGCACCAGTAATCAGTAAGTCAGGATCTTCTTGTTCAGTGTCAAAATTGACTGTTTTGCTTAGCTCTATTATACTATATGTTTTTCAAGCCGTGCTGTGATTGGATAAGTTAAGGCACCAATCTGTAGAATCTCATATTTGGTCCCTGGCAGGGCCACAAAGCCACTGTAGACTAATTAGATTTCTCCCACCCGGCTGTTTTGATGGGCAGGGGAGAGCAGCGTGTCAGGGTGGGCCTTCTCTGCTCTCACCATCAGACATTCGATGTCGTGATGCCACAGGGAGACACTGAACGATGTTGCCTTCCGCAGTAGCGAAGGAAAAAAGAAGCAGTTCATTCAGAAAGCCAGCTGTCTAAAAACAGACACTTCAACTGACTGTGGAAAGATCAACACTGGCTGTTCAGGAATTTTGAAAACCATGGAAACATTCTCTTGCATTCTTTAATGCACAACTGAAGGAGTTGGTCTGACAAGTAAGACAAGGATCTTTTCTTGCTCTTTAAAAGCACAAATGGAAATGTGACTATATCTATCTATCTATCTATCTATCTAAACACAACTTTGTGATTTTAGGTGCATCCTGTAATTAAGAATTATGGACAATTGATGGGCCAGTCATTTCATGATGCTGACCCAATACTTCTGTGAACCTACCGAAAGAATTTCTGCCAGATTGGGAAGTATAGGTCTGTGAATTATACAATTACCTTCCTTGCTCATATTAACTTTAATGTTTCATGAGTATGCCGAATTTAGCCTCCTCTAAGAAGCCGCCAATTCCGGTGCATACTTATTAGGTCGAAGTTCCCCTGGTCTTTCTCACCATTCTTGATGGCTGCCGCCATGATATCTGGATGATAGAGGTGACCACTTGGGAAGGAGAAGTAGGCCTAGGTGACAAGACGGGACTGTGGAATTCAAAGGATATCGAAGAAAGAAGAGATGTTCTACGGCTGGCCAAAACATTCCTGTATGCAAGGTAGCGGACAGCCACGGCATCTGGAATTAATTTTCCTCCTGGAGGCCGTTCAAGCATGTGCTGGCGCACCGTTCCTCCCAATCCCCTGCATCCGCCCCCATCACCAGCAAATGTTCGAAAGAGCACAAATACTTGTGTAGTTAAGTAGGGTATCCAAGGAACATTTGTCTCGTATTGCTGTATAGCGAGGCTGCTACTGGAAGCCGAGAACGGGCCAGAGATGCAGCTCGGGTGACGTACGGCAAGGAGGAGAGGAGGCGGCCCGCGCGCCGGCTCAGGAAGCAGCAGTGCCTGAGCCATCTATGCCCACATGGCTCCTGTGCAGAGTCAGACCTTCTGCCCAAGTCAGTCAAGCATCTATCCAGCAGAGAGAATCAGACGGGCGTCGGCGATGCTTCAGCCATATGTCACGAACATGATGCGGTTTATCATTCACGACCGGCTGTGGGCCTGTGTTCTCTGCAGCTGACATACAGTAGTATGGGAATCTGCTTCAGTCAGTCTCACAGACTTCATACTACAGCACGGTTACCAGAGAGTGAAATGCTCAGGGATTTTGCAGTGTATGAGCTAGGAAACGGGCCACGCCCATGGAGGGTTTAAACGATCACCACATGTGGTGTTTGCTTTATCATATTTCTATAAAGGAGCATCATATTTGGTAGTTAGCACTGTTGCCTCATACCTCTGGGACCAGCCTTCCAGTCTCCACTATGGCTCCATGTGTGTGGAGTTTGCATGTTCGCCCTGTGATGTAGTGAGATTTCCTACTGCTACTCCGGTTTCCCCCCACAGTCCAAAATCATGCTGAGGTGAATTGGAGTTATTAAATTGCCCATATATGTGCATGTGTGAGTGAACGGCATGTGAGTGTGCCCTGCGATGGGTCGGCACGCCATTCTGAGTTATTCTGGATTGTTCCCGGCCTTGTGCCCGTGGGCTGCGGACTCCCCGCAAACGTGAATAGGACAAGGGATGGAGGGATGGATGGATGAACATTTCTCAGTTTCCCTGCACAAGCCTTGTCCCCGACCCTCTATTCACTTTAGTACCTGGAGAAGGTTGTATAAATGATATACATCACTGCCTATAGCAGCAGTTTTCACAAACCCAATAAATACAGACCAGAGCTAGGGGCCCCCTACTGTTATTGCTTTATTACATAAGTGACTAAGAACTTTCGGGGCTAATATTTTTTCACTTTGAGGAGGTCCTTCTTGAATATTTTTTGCATTGAGTAAACCAGATACTTAACACATGCTTTTGGGGCATCTGCCATAGATGCCTGAGTGGACAGAATGGAAAGGGGCAAGTAGGGGCAGGGGTCCTTCATGGGCGTGACGGAGATGACGCACATGACGAAAGGGCATCAGTCCCCCAGACAGGAGCTTCTCCCTTTTTACCGTCTCATTTTCATGCTAAAGGTGGCAGTACAAGGGACACGTTTTCTTGTACACGGCAGTAAGAGCAATAAGTCCAAATCATCTATCAGCCGGGAAGGGGAGAGTAGAGATTCAGGTCAAAATGGGGTCAAACCCCAGCACCTTGGGTTGATTACCTGTCAGTGGAGGTCTGTCTCTTGACATGAAGTGAGTTCTGATCCAGTCACCGTGTTACTCTTTTCAGCGCTGTACACTGAACCGCAGCAGGGTATTAGAATCCAGAGGAGCTCGTCGAAGGGGGCGGGGGTGATTAGCAAGAGTGAAAAGGCACTGAGGTTAAATTAAGCCTTCTGCTCGGCTTGGGTGTCCGTATTGTACAGATGCCTGTGTTTAACAGTGCAGAGGAGACGTGCCAAACCAATATTTCTATATGTCATTGCTCCCCAAATAGAAACCAAACTGCTAATGTATTTATAATCTACCCTCAGTGCTAATTCTACACTGCCAGCAGGTATTTAACTGGAGCCTTAGGAGCACCCGGCTTTGGTCTGAAACAGTAATTGATACTGGATGTTCTTGAGGCACTAAGCAGCCTTGTATATCCATAGAATATTTTGTATGTTTCTCTTTGTCTAATTTGTGTATTGTTGCCTTAGGATTTTATTACAAGATCATTCTCTGAGTCATTAACTATATTGTGTAAAGGAGAGCTAGTTTTATGTGACATCATAATTGATATTCTGGGGGGCAAGAATGGTAAAGTGCCTTTACGATTGCTTTCAGTGACACTGACCGCTGCCATGCTGTGTGTCTGTAGCCCTTGAAAAGCTTATACTTTCCGTATTACTGCTAAACCATCTTTGTATACAGGCAGTCCTAGGTTACAGATGACATCTGTTGCGTTAGAGAGTGTCAAATTTTTAAGTCAGGAAGAGCAATGGTACAGTACATAATAATAATAATAATAATAGAGTAATAAAGAAACTACATGCAGTACTGTACCTCGAGCCGACAAACGGCTGATGTCATGTGACATTTTCATGAGCGTAACAGAGTAGTGTGTGCTTTCATTATTGCAAACCAATGCATTTCACCCAAATGTTTAACGCAATAGGCTTTATGGCAGTACGTTCATACGTATGTTGTGTGTAAGTTTTCACCTCCACTGTAGCTGGATGGTCTGGAAGACTAACGTTACTGGTTACTCTTTTTTTATTTTTTACGTTTTATCGTTGACTTGTTGTTGACCAGTTTCCCAGGATTTTTTGGATAGCTGTGTTAAGCCAAGAGGTTTTGAGCACCATACTTGTTTTTTTTTTTATATTATGTCCCCAATTCGTTTTATTTTCCCTCCAAACCACGGATCGTCTTTCCCACATGATGCTCATTTATACCACAATGTATAATATTGCTCTTTGGAAATATATTTACTTCTATACATATACTTATATAATTATTATTAAGAGCTAAAACAGCTGATTAGTGAGGCTATCACCAACATCTCTGTGTCTAGGCTACTATGGCACTATGGCTATCACTCTGCATGCTGCAGTTTTAAAATTGTCAACGTTGTTATTTTTGCCGAGGGTGGCTCTTGAGTGTTCTAAGAAATATATGATGTCCTGTCAAGTGAAATTAGTGAGAATAGGCTTTGTTATGTTGCGGTTGCTTAGAGACTATACAGGGAAAATGGTCTCAGGTGAAGATAGCAAAGGTGGGGTGGGGGGCAGGTCCCAGGGTATTTTGTTGTTTTGTTCCTCCTTGCTCCTTATTATTAACCAGCGTGTTGAGTTTTGTGTCAGTGGGTAGCATGCAAATGCAGGTTAGATGCTCATACCCTAATTAGCTGCCTGAGTTTATGCTTTTTGGTTATTTTCCACTCCATCGAAATGGCTTCTTTGTTTTTGTATTTATGTTTGTTACGCGCCCTTCCTGTCCCACCTCATAACAAACAGTGCTGTCTAATCCCCAGAGTCATGTGACTCTCTTCACAGCTCCGGCCTGCTTTCCAGAATAATCATCCTAGCAACAAAAATTGCTGCTGCCTCTGTGACCCTGAGCCTCACCCCTTCACTCCCTGCCCCATGGTGCCCGGCCAGGGGTCCCCAATGCCATGTGCGACGAAATATACAACAGCAGCTCAGTTCTGCTTTAAAACCCCTCTGTGCTCACAGCTTACTTAATATTCACATGCAACAGGCTTCATGGATGAGTTCTCCAGGGCAACTGGAAGACTCGGCCTGTATACTCAAGCCGGTTATGTGGTGATACACATGCCTACATCACCCTGAATATGCCTGACCTACCCCACAAAGCAGGGATGGGGCTAGGCAGTACTTGGATGGGAAACCACTTGGGAAAGCTGAGTGATGTTAGCTTGGTGGGTTAGGCTTCAGTGCTTGTGATTTGACCAGCAGCGATGCCAGCTGCAGATCAGATCAGGTAATTAATGTGCAACTAAGCAGGTTTGGGCCCGACCTGAGATGAACTAGGAAAGCTGGGCTGCTGCTGGAAGAGGTGTTAGTGCAGCTGAGAGAGGAGTCCATCCTGTGGTCTGTGTGGATCCCAGTGCAGTGATGGAGACACTGTGCTGTAAAAGCGGTGCCTTCCTTCAGATGAGATGTACAATTGAGGTCCTGACTCTCTGACGTCATAAAAAAATCCTTGGGCATCTGTCAGTTCAGTTTATTTTTATATAGTGCTTTTCACAACAGAGCCACATGGGTGTGTTGTGATACATAACGACAGCATTAAGACAGAATAATAAAGACAAGGAAAAGGAACGACAAAGAAATGAAAGAAAGAAAGCCAGATGACAGCGGAGGAGAGGAAGCAAAAACTCCCAAGTGGGGAGAAAAAAAAATTGCTGGGGGTCCAGGGTGAACTGGCTGTCCAACCCCCCGGGCATGTTAACATTATTGCTAAAAATTGCAAAAAGCAAGGTGTAAGCTGTGATCAAGGTCAAAGCCACCAACGGGTCAATTCTCCACACTAGCCTGTGTTGGGTGGCATGTTGAAGGCTGCATCCACATGTTTTTGCAATCCAGCTCGGGTTCCACGCAGTTCCTGTATGCCAGTGGAAAAGCGCCATTAGGTTATTTGGGCCCAGGCAGAATAGGAGATAAAAAGCAGAGAAGGAGGCAGGAGTGTATGTGCTGCACCCACAGATGCTTTTCAGTTCTTTCCCTCTGTGCAAGATCCCACCCAGCCCGTCAAACAAGACTACCCTTTAACTCTGTTGGAAGCCACAAAAACAGCTTTCCGTCTCTTACAGGAAGCAATTATTCCTTACAGGAGGTTCCACCTTCTAGTCCCTATTGGATCTCTACCTGCCATTGCCTGAAGGATCATTTGCATTATTTCCATGAAAAGCCTCATGTTGCCTACAGATGTTAGTCCCAAGGAAACAAACGTTGGTTGTCATTCTAGTAGTGAAAGCAAAATGAACAATAAGCACTGAAAGACGACTTCCGGAGAGTTTGTAAAACTTTCGCTGTGTTGTAGCTCAAAACATATAGTATGTATAAATACACATTTATTAGGCATGTACATAGTAATATATGTAAGAGACTAATAAGCTAAGGGGTTTGGTTACTTTTACACTTTAAATTGGTAACAACAGATGGCTCTTAAACAAGATAAATCCAGCTACATTTACTCAATCCTCATGTCCAGATCAGATAACTGGCGTAGACGGAATCCTTTTTAAACAGGGCCAAAATTGTGGCATTTTTCTGGGAAGCGAGTAAGTGTAAACAGTTTGTACATTTCTGATGGAACACTGTGGTGCTGTTTATGAAGAAGGCACCACACTGGGAGTAAATTGGCACCCATTTACTTAGGCATTCATACTTTGTACAGTCTCTACAGTAAACAACAAGCCTTAAACACCATCGCACAGGTAGCTTATAAATGTCACAAAGGCAGCCTAGGTAAGTCACCCTGAGAGTGATGGTGTAAGAGCCTTGGATGCTATGATTCAATGGAAAAGTAAAGACAGTAATGTGGAAAATGACTGTCACCCTACACACTGACACACATTTATGGTTGATATTCAGACTGCACGCTATCTGGTAAGTTTTAATGTATCAAAAGTAACGTAAGTTCTGTAGGAGAGAGCTTGATATTGGGGGGAGGGGACACAACTTAACAATTCAAATGCAAAGGTCTATTTATTGGCCGGGGG
>JAODKL010000027.1:3773531-3783950 GCA_026780765.1 Petrocephalus schoutedeni | reverse complement strand
GGGGGGTGAATGAATCCAAATTGCATTTTGGAGGTATCCATCCTCCCGGTTCCTACGCCCCCAGTTAGTTTCCAGTTTTATTATAGACAGAGCCTTTCTAAAGGGAATTTTCTTGGCACCCAGCTAAGAGTCTTGAGGATTTTTTTGTAACAGCAATTGCTAGTAGCACTTGACCAGATATATAATTCAGTGCTTACATCTGTGATTTTAAATTCATGAATTCATTTTTTAACAGTCAAGTGTATATTACTACATGGCCTTCCAGACAGAAAGAACATAGAGAGAGACTAATGCAGCACATGCCTCTCACTGACACGCACCTGTCCTTTCATCTAGTTTCAGAGTCTGTATTGCCCAAAGAGGAAGTGTGGCATGGGTGGCAGGAAGTGAAGTCAGCATGGTCCTGGGGTACTTTTCTACCCAGGGGTCTGTTATTGAGAAGATTACTGCAATTATGGTGTACGCATTCCAGACGGCCTAATCCAGAATGTTAGCTTAGTGCCTTGTTAAAATGCTCTTGGTGATGTGATATATTTTAAGTAAATATGCTAAATTAGAACATGAATTCCATTTCCTGTGCACTTATAATGTTTATTCATGTTTCCACTGCAGTCTCCTTGACTCATTTTAGAGTCTATGACACTGGGTGAATCTGAATTAATGTAGGATAGACTTTATTGATCCCAGTGGGAAATTCTGGTGCATACGGCAGCAAGGACTGTAGGACACTGATGAATATAAATTTAATGCAAAATAAACCAAGTGTAAAGGTAGTACAAAGAATGCATACAAGTAAACGGAGTACAAAAATGAAAATGCGCACAGTACACAAATACAATTGAGCTGAGCTGTGACACATTGTTGATGGCAGAAATCTTATTTTGTAGAGCATGGTCACTGTCTACCGAGTTCCCAGACCGCTATGGTCATACATGATTTTTTTTTTATGTGGCTGTCATAAATGCTGACATAGGTAATTCCTTTGTCAAGATCCTTATGTCACCATTTATGACAGCCACAAAAGTTGGAACAAACCTCGAACAAGTTATGGTGGCTGTCATGAGGGACTTATGTTTGTGTCATGTAGCTGTCAAACAGCACCGTTAAGTAAAATGTAACCAAACACATATTTATAGCTTTGACTCTGAAAGTGCTGCTTCGTGTATAAACAAGTTTAGTGTGGCATGTGAGAGTATGCTATAGGAGTCTGGCAGAATGTGGCCTGGGTGGGGCTCTCACTACTGCATGTGCCAGTTGCACCCATTAAGTGTCTCCATTTGCAGGGGCTCCTTTATAGATGCGACTTTTCCTCATAGTTACATTAAATTATTTCTGTACTTGTTGTGAGAGTCGTAACTATACCCTTCTGGAGTTTTAAGCTTAAATTTCGGAAAACAAGCATGTCACCGGCAGTGAGATTAGGAGGAAAATTGTGGCTGCTGGTCTAATTACCTTTGCTCACATTGTTTGAAAACGAGTTAAAATTCTGGTCAAGGAAAATATACCGATACTAGAATATCGGGTTTTTCTTTATAGATCTGTCACGTGTTCTCTGCAGAGATCATCCTGGCGGCCACATGTTATACGTTCGCTCTTCGTCTTGCTCTTTATGTTTGGGTTTGAGTTTGCCCTGCTGGCTGTGTGTCAGAGGGAGAGATGACTGGGAGCTCTCTGCTGATTTGAAATTTGACCGTCAGGAAACCTTCAGGCGGAATTTATAGACGCATAACAGCACCCAATGTCCTTTTTAGCTAATTGCTCAACACTAAGTTTGTGGCTAATAAATGTGTACGGATGTGCATGTCTATAAGAGTCTTGGAGCTGCCATTTTAATTGAACTTGCTTGTGATTATAACGTGTCTCGTTTGATTTTCGGAAGCTGGAGCATTTTGTAGTGGATGGGTGTGTTCTCCATCTCGAAGGACAGCGTCCGGAGCGTACCGCATCCAAGCTGTACCTCCTGGGGTAGAGCTCAGGTCATGCCGACTCCAAGTGCAAAAGCAGTTATCAAAATGGTCTGGCAGCTGCAAAATGACTAAGTGCTTTGCGATTATTCTATATGAACTCTGGCGCCAGTTGCTGTTGCTAATGGGTTTCTTTAATGCAATTACTTCTGAAATGGCATTGGGCAGCTCGGCCGAATAAGGGCAATGGCGGCTAACAAAATGGGATGTGCAGGACTCTGGCTGTTCACAGTCCCAGTAGCCCCCTGCCTTTTGTAGGCCATCTGCTTCAGTTGCCCAGTTAATTACTCAACCTCAGCTGCTGAAATCATTTGGTTTATGGATCTGGACTGTGTACCATTTAATATATGCCATGTGATTTGTGGTCGAGGCCTTGAACTGAACAATGAGACATCGCTGTTCATTTGCTAATGGGCAGCCACCCACTATGGCTTTTTTCAGGCTTTTGGTGGCTCACCCTTACAAACCCCATCGCAAACAGTATTAATAACAAGTGAAGTGGATCTGGCTGCTTTATGAGCGTGACAGGCCCCGGAGGTCGATTTCGGCAGATGAAGGCGACACCGCTTACACTCTGCCGTAGCTCCAGAGTTCTGAAACCCTAGCTTTTGTCCTTTAAAGTCATTAATATGCTTATTGGAATCATTATCCAAACTTACTTCAGGTGCTCGTGGTGTTTCACCCTGTAAAGCAGCTTGTAGGCTTGCCCCCCCCCCATGCCGTAAATTATGTTTACGCCCCTTGGGTCTGCTGTCTTCTCTCCTGTGTTGCTTTCCACATACATGTGCCAAATTAATTTCTCCCCCCCCCTGCCCTCCTACAACCCCTGTGTTCTTCTCCTGCTGCATACATTGATTCAGCCCCTACTGCCTTGCCTGGGGGTGTGTGTGTGTGGGGGGGGGGGATTGGGTAAATGTAGCTTGATGTCTCAGCTGCAGATGGGATGCCCCCCCCCTCCATGCCGCTTGCTCCTCCTGTGTTTTTTTTTCTTCTTACCAGTGTGGCTCGCTTTCCCGCTCCAGTCCCCAGATGTTCCCAAACGTGGCGTGACGCTCACATGTTCATTTGTCGTGGGCCAGTCCCTGCGGTCAGAACAGCCAACAGACACACGCGGCCCCGCATTTAGACAGCGAAGAGACAGGTAGTTAAAAAACCATGGAAAGCAACTTCTTCCCAGGGCAGAATAGCAAACACCATGCTAGTTATAGTATGTTTAAGGAACATTGTTTACCTTTGGGTGTCCTGCAGGCATCAGGTTATATATACGGTTTGGTCTTTCCTGGTTCCTGTCACACTACAGTCATACAGTCGCAGTGCATCTGGCTTCAAGGCGGGAGCTGTTTGAGAGTTATCTGCAACCCCAACCTCCTATATAAACCTCATATGTATGTCTGTAGATGACCATTTTCAGAGAGCACATCTGGCAAAACTTTTTGTATGACAGTAAGTAAGGGCTCTCCTACTTCTCTTAACAGAACGGTCCGGAAACGAAAGACGGGGTTTTCCTTCATGCCTGCTTCTTGCACCTGGTCAAAGCTCGTCTGTCCAAGGCCGGATTAATGAGCAGACTGTGCTAGGCTGCAGTCTCGAGTGGTCAGGAGCTCACTACCGCCTGTATAACATTTATTATAGTGATTTGTCGTCATTCATTTGCGAGCTGGCATTTGGTTAAAACTGAATGGGGAGACCAATTCAGAATTTTTATCTCTTTTTATGCCGTTGTGTATTTTCTGGTATGCGCGTGCATAGTTGTTTCCCATGTAAAATGGATTTTATGAGCCTGATCAATGAGTTCTAAGCCAGATAACCATGGAGGGAAAGACCTTGTTTTATATTCTGTTGGAACATGCCTCTTGTGGGGAAGTTATCTATCAATTGTCATTGATGACACACCAATGAAATGTGTCCTCTGCATTTAACGCTATGTGGCATAGCAGTGGGCAGCTACTTGCATGGACTCAAACCAGCAACCTTCTGATCACGTGGTCGCAGCCCTAACCATTACACCACAGTCTGCCCCAAAAGACTGAGTCTCACTGTATTACTCAGGCTGCACTACAGCGTCTATTCACGGGCGCAATCCCGCTACTGAGCGGCACGGGGGCTTTGACCTGCTCCGTCTCCGACCTGGGCCGGTTCACCCCTCCTTAGGCGACCTGGTGGTCCCGGGCTCCCCCAGGAGCACCATATCGATACCGAACTTAGCGAGGACACCCGATCGACATAGTCCGCTGCAGCCCAGAACCCCTGAGCTCAAGCAATCCGCCAGCCTCAGCCTCCCAGTAGCTTGGATAACAGACGCACGCCACCGCGCCCGGTGGAAGCAGCAGCACTCGTGGATGCAGTTGACACGCACTGGATGTTTTTAGGGTTACCGGTATTGAGACCAGTTTTTTCGGTGAGGTCTCTGCTGAGCTTTTTCTGGTTGCTGCATATGACTGAAGTCAAAACGTAAACTTGCCGGTTTGTTGTTCTTCCGACGTGATTGCTCTCGTTTGATCCAGTGTCACAATCTCATTGGCTTTGTGGAAATTATTTTATTGTTACTAATATTTCATAGATTTATAGTTAATTGCTGCATTATTTTGGGGAGTGGGGCAGAAGAGGGGTCCATGGAAACTGTAGCTTAGGGGCCCCTGAACTCCTCAGTCCATCACTGGGCCTGTCCGTCTCTGGTGTTCCCCCATTTTTGACCCATTATTTTTAAGAACGGGACGGCTTACTGTTTAACACGACCTCAGTTTGTCGAACTGAAATGTTCTTCATTCACGTCTAACACCTGAAATCATTGCACGTGCACGATTGCATCATTTTACTTCACATGCAGCTGTGCAGCCAGATGTGGCAGCTGCTTGCCTGTTATCCCGATTCTTCACCTCTGCGGCACTGGCTTTCTCACTACCACCGGGAGCGCAGAGCTGCAGCCTGGAGGACGACTCCTCCTGGTGACTTTCCTGCACTGTAGGTGTTTCCTCTGGGTCAGTTTCCAACCTGAAGATCGTGGATCATGACTAAGGCTGATATGGAAATTTATGTCAGACAGCAGAAGGTTCATTATCTGCCTCAGCTGGAGGACCGTTTAGAGCAATCGTTCATAGTTATGACTACGTATCTGAATTAAAGTTATTAGTACATGGACCCCGGAAATCGACTGCATAGCGAGGTGCTCGGCATGAGAGGGCAACGTTACGTGATTTTTTTCCCCCAGATTGCCAATTCACAGCTATTCCCTTTTCCAGTGGCACCATTAATGCCGATACGCATATCTTAGCATGTCGTCCGTTGTTGTTCGCCGAAGCTGTTTCCCCTCTTAAGGGGGAACTGAACCTGCCAAGTGTTCAGCGCCTGTGCTTCCTCTCCCCGGAGATTTTCAAAAGCAGAAGGTATTTATAAAGGGCTATTTCGAGACCTGCACATATTTATCAGATCAGATGACTTGACGGGTCGCGGAGAAACTCTTAATCATGTGGCTGAACATGCAGCCGGCCTCGCCAACCAGGCTGTTTACTAACATCTCTGACTAAAAACTGTTTGTTTTGTGTTATTACCACTTTAGCCGAGAATTAGATAAAAATGACCTGTATTTGACTTCACATTTATATCAAACAGGAAAGCATTTGGTCAGTATGGTATTGCGCTCATGTTAGGTGTTGGTGAAAGTGATTTTCTTACAAAGACTTCCCTGCAGGTGGCAATATAAGGTGTTCCCTAGAAAGGAAACTCTTAGACAAAGGAAATGTTTAAAGATATTCGTTGGGGCAGTAAATGTATATTTGCCTAGAAAAACCACATAAGAGAAGAGGAGAAACAGTAAAAAACAACCGTAATTTCTTCTTTGCTTCAAAAACGTGCTGGTCCAACATTCCATGTATTTTATCACTTTTATCTCGCGCTCATTCAACTAATTAACTTAATTATTTTAAAGTCAATGACATACAGATTAGCCATAAAAGGAGCGCTAGTGGTCCAGTCAAAAATACACATGGTGTACTGGGCAGCTGCTGTACTGGGCTGATTTTAGCAGAGGTTTTGCATTAGCTAAGCTGCCACACTTTGACAGGCATAATAGCAATAGTTCTACACCAGTATGAAGGTCTTTTACACATCGTTCCCTTTGACCGCCATTGTACATGTTTTCACTAAAGCAGCTCTGGACCCCGTGAGCGTGGCTCCCTGCCATCAGACCTGCTGGTTACACGCCAGCCGTGCGATGTCACTGACGCACTTATTCATCACAAGCAGCCCGTCAACAAAAAACACTGGAAAGTACTTAGCCCCCTCTCTCAAAGCATCAGTTTCAAAGACAACCAAATGAGTTTCCTGTTCCCCTTCTGACTTCCGTCAGCTTCTTCTGTCATCTCGGTCCGTAACAGGCATCCTTAATTGTCTGACCTTTGCAACGAGATCTTATCTGTTCAGAATTGGTTCCCGTTAACGAAATTATGCTTGAGTTAGTGGTAACAAACTAGGCAAAATGGCCTCTAAAAGGTAAGGCAGATTTATTCTTTGCATGACAGTAACTTGTTATAGTTTACTTTTTGCTCTAGTACAGTATTGTCTTCTATATATCCATCCATCCATCCCTTCACTCTGCTTTTGTAGGATATTGTCAGAATATGATAAAATTATTCTGTTTGGTATTTTGGCTTTTTATCAGTCAGGATATCCTGAATTGGACCCAATGCTACCTGGCATTCTTGGCAATTGAAGACCGCTCTTTTAAACAAACAGAGACTCGCTTTTGAAACCAAGCTAAAGCTTTCACTAAACTTAGATGCGGTTTGAATAACTAAGGCTGAAAGAATGTCAGACACTGCCCGTGTTTGGATTAGCAGTAAGTGAAGCTCGATGTGTCTTTTGCAAGTGTCATCTGTTGTTCTGGGTCGTTTTACACTTTATTTATACAGTCATTCTTTCAGGCTAACCTGGTTGATTTTATTATGTGTTGTTAAGTTGACATTAAATACACAGGAAACACGGAGGCAGTCAGGAATTTTGTGTCCTACAATGAATTAACAAATGATATGTATCCCCAGCAGAGACTTTTGGCTGGGGAGGTCCTTTAAATATCATGCAGTGCACCATTAAAGTTTAATTTTTTTTTTTGGTGAATGAGAAATATTTAGGAAAGGAAATGGGCTAAAAGTATAAGCCCTCTTAGCAGCCCTGCACATTGTTGCTTGTTAATCCCGAGATGAATGGTGTTTGGACACAGGCGAGTTTAAATATCCCGCATGAGGGCTGGGTGTCGCTTTGAGGTGGTCGGACCTGCTTTGAGGGCTGACACACTGCATTTTAGAGCCCCGGGGTATGGGCTTGGGCTGGCTGTCACTGCTGAATGCTGGTGAGCTCGGAGACCGCACTGGGTGCACGTGGGGGCTGCTGCCCATGGGTGGAGGTCTGCTGCCCGTGGATGGAGGTCTGCCCATTTGCAGGCTTCGGGAAACCCACCCCTTCAGTGGGATTCTAGCCCAGTAATTAAGCGGCGCAGAAGCGGGAACCGGTGCCCTTCCCTGTAATTGCACCAAGCGGGACATGTGAAATGGTCCGGGACGCCTTGCATGGCTTCACAGTGCCGCCTTTAACGGGCTTGTGGTCGGATCTCTGTGTCCCCACCCTCTGCGGGCACACCGAGGGATCGTCGGGGAGTAATTCTCCTTCTCATAGGAGGGGACATGAGACATGAGATGACTTACTTCTTGGAATTTTAATGGTACCCTAAAAAGCTGCCTTGGGATCACTATGAGAAGTAATTGACTTTCTAATTAATCTTTCCAATCTCTCTAGTGTTTTTCAATCTTGAGATTGGTTAAGTATGTGAATGAAGGTTCTCATTCTATGTAGAGAAAATCAGCTCCTAGCCATTTCAACTTCTAAAAATTATATATGACAAGCTTTTCAATAATGAAAGATATTTTTTACCTGATCACTCTATATATCTTATTGTATTGAATCACATTGATTGCTGTTACTTGTTATATTATCCAGAGTAACCAATTCAGCCAGAGTACTTTCTGAAGAAATATGTTTGTAATGTACTACTTGTATGTTACTTTGGATAAAAACGTCTGCTAATTAAGGTCATTATAACTGTAAATATGACTCTTGCAATAAGTATGCCACCTATTTACTACTATTTTATGCGCTGTGGAACATAGTAAATGTTAAATGCTTATTGTTGCATAAACTGATGCAAGTTAGTTTGCTTTGGATGGGAAATCCCATATCAGATTTATTTTGCCCTATCTGCATTATGATGTGGGTTGGGAGGATTAATTGAATATTGCATACCTGATGTACAAGTAACAGCCATCCAGTCTGTTTTGCAAAAATGTTCTTTTTTTCCAGTGGAATATGATACGGAAAATCTCACCAGTTAATAAGGAAAACTGATAGGGGATGTTTTAGTAGCTTTTTCCTTAAATAACCACTCAGATTTTTATGTTTTTTTTTTCATCTTGACCGTTTATGATTCCATACAGCAGGTTAGTTTGGTTTTCCTGGCATGGGGGTAAGGCCCTTAAGAATAAACTCTTGGTGTCTTTTGTTGGCCAACACGCCTTTCGGTTTGTAGCCTGGTGGGCTTTTCTGTTTGTTTTGCTCTCTTTGTTTTGCTCTTTGTTTACACTGTAGCGCACAGATGTTTCATGTAACCACACTGCCTCACGACTGAGTGAAGAACATAACACCAGCCAAGCAGCAAACATAAGATATATAGGGGGTTGACCTTTGTATTACAGTACAGCACTTACCCCCTCCCATGCGGCCCCCACCCTATCCAAAATATAGCTTTGGTAAAAGTGCTTTTGGTTAAAGTGCCATTGTGGGAACCTTCATAGACTGATTTGGATTTCTCATCTAGTAAAGTGGCATAGCCCAAGAATTAAGCTGCAGCTTTGCACAGAAAAAAAACTTTATCAGATCATTAGAGTACCAGCCCAGGCTACTCGTTTACCACTGCATTTTACTGAAACGTTGCCTCACACTTGTTAATTATCAAGCTAAGCATGGGGTGGGTATTTCCATTCATTTATTTCTAGCAATGTGAGTCTGGGCTTTTATTTAACTTGCGGAGTAGTTTTGCTGGGTAATGCTGCCAAAGTTAAAGGAATCTGGCCGTCATAAACTTTAGCACAAGCCGTTTGGCCGAGGGACTCCAAGACCTTGACGCTGTTGGAGAAGGCGGTATGAGCAGCATGGGAAATATTTCACTCACAGCTGAACTTTCGCTGATGTTAGCAAGGCGATGGGGTTTTGCGATGAGGTAGAGAGCCGATGACCTACTGCAGATTTCACACAGCCGCAGGCGTCTTTGGTATACGTGTGCCAACAGCATCCTGGCCACACCACCATAGCAAGCAAGAGGTGTCCAGGGGAGGCTCCTGTAATTACTACAGCTTTTATCTCTTCCAGTCACAGTGACTGATGCTAGGTCATCTCCCCGTACTGCAGGGCTAAAATTAGAATGGACTCGTCTATTAATCAGTGAAGACGCGATGCCTCTTTCTGCGCATTTCTCCGTCTGACGAGGCTGTATCTCCGTGCCGGTGTCACCAGGCCGGCTGGCCCTCATACAGGGTACGCAGCTACTAACCTGACTTTGGCAGAGGCAGGAATAGCAGGAAAGGTGAGGAAGATCTCTGCAGGAGAACGTCAGTACTGCTTCAGGAAAACGATGGCACAGCACGCTCGAACATCGGCCCGAACGTACATTTGTGGCCGAGCCTTTTTTGTTGTTACTGAAAGTGCCTTGAACGGCCGCTGCTGTAAAGCTTGAGAAACGATCGTCACGTGTTCTCCAGATGTTCCGGCGTGGTGAAGTTGCCGGGCCTAACTGACAGCACTCTGTCCCCCCTCCCACAGCGAGCAGAGCATCTGCCAGGCCCGAGCATCTGTCATGATATACGATGACAGCAGCAAGAAGTGGGTCCCCATCAAGCCGGGCCAGCAGGGCTTCAGCCGCATCAACATCTACCAGAATACCGCCAACAACAGCTTCCGCGTGGTGGGGGTCAAGCTGCAGGACCAGCAGGTGAGGCGTGCGGGCTGCCGGGGTTTGTCAGGAGATTGTCAGTTAGCAGTGTGGGCAGCAATCAGGGTGAAGCACTGCTCTCACGGTTGCCCAGTGGAGCACCATAAATGCACATGACTCACAGAGACTAACACAGTGTGCTGTTTAGTGGTGCGAGTTCACCGGAGAACCCAGAGGGAGCCTGCAAAACATGCAGAGGTCATGCCCGCTGCTCGCACATGGGAGCGGGGGTTTGAACTTCCGACCCCGGAGGTGTGAGGTAACGTGCGACCCTCACTGGTAGTGATCATAAAACTAGAATAGAATAGAATAGAATAGAATAGTGGTTACGTTACCCCGTGTTGTTCTCCATGAGACACACAGACATATACAGGTGAGAGTGAGCTTTGGGGGGGGGGGGGGTCACAGTGCAGGGACACAGGG
>JAODKL010000027.1:3667138-3689353 GCA_026780765.1 Petrocephalus schoutedeni | reverse complement strand
TCACAGAAAACGAACTCCTGAAAAATTCATTATCGCCTTGGCGCGAGCACATGGCTATGCCACTATCACGGCGTCGGTTCGCACCAGTAAGCCTCTCTCCCGGGGAGCTGTAGGGTCGGTGGGCTTTGAGGCAGTGACTGTCTAAGGCATGAAGGTTTTCCAAAGAGCGGGAGAGTGACCAAAAGGCAAAGGGGGCAGGCCGGAGGCCACATTTGGAAGTAGAAAGCACTTCAGAGGAAGTGTTTTTACTTCTACAATAGTGACACCGACCTGAGTTACTTAAAAGTAGGGGAACAAAACACACAATGCTCCATCCATCTTTTACATGCAGATATTTGGTGGATTATTGTCATTTTTCTGCCCTGCAATGGACTGGCATCCCAAGCAGGGTGTTTCCACTGCTTTATGACATTTCCTGGGATATGGTCCAGGCCTGCACACGATAAACCATTGGAAAATGGATGAATGGTCTAATGTTTTTATATCTACTCCTCTCAAAATTAAAACACAAAAATCTCTAAAAGGTGATTATAAACGCAAGGGCGTCTCATTCTGCTTCACAGACAAATAACTAAAATCGCAGAAGCGTTATGGATCCCGTAAACCGAATCTGTCACACAAACTGTCAGGTGGTAGATAGTGATCTTTATAAACAAACAAAAGAATAACACATCTCATTTGGTCCTTCTCACTGAGACCTCCGTGCGATCTCCCCCACTGGGTTTGGCGAGGATGGAAGTTACAAGAGATAAACGTTTCATCCAGATCCACCCCCCCCCCCCCCCCCCCCCCCAACAATCACTCCAAACGTATTTGTCTAACCTGCCAAGCAATCAGATTAGCCGGAGAAAGCGGAGGCACCTCTGGACTAGTAATGTAAATGTCAGGTTTTTGTTTGATCACGCTGTGTCTTAGTTTAGATGGGCGCCGTCGGTAATTAATCCGTAGCCAGCCGGACCTGGCGGCCCCCCAAACTGCCGGAGAATGCCCACTAACATTTGCTTTCAGGAGCTAAAGACTCTGCTCTTTTTCTACCGTGGTATAGGGGGTTGAGGGAGATACCTTTAGGTCCAATAGCTGCCCCTCCGCCCTCCGCCATGGGAAATGGTCCCACGACCGGTCCGTGCACCTGATGTGGCTGGCTGTGGGAGTGGGCTGTGATGACCTCATTAGAAGTGAGTGCCATCTCACACTCCTTCAAATAAGGAGGGTCCATTAACACGTGTAGAGAACGGTGTTAAAGGGTGAGCAAGCGATGAACAAGGGCCCAGACACATTCTGCGGCGATAGGGAGACTCTGCATTAGCGGGGGAGACAAAGGATTGGGGCAGTTCTTGGCACAGGGCTCTGAGAGTGGGAGGCACATTATTAGCTAATTGTAAACCATCAGCGTCTGCTGTCCTTAATTATAATGGCTCAACACTAGAGGGCACTCTCATGAGTAGCACTTTAACACCTGGGGGAAATGCTTCACAAAAGAAGCTGGTTCCTTTGCTGGCTTGGTGAAGCATGGGGGGGGCTGCCAAGGTGATTTACTGATGCGTGTCATGGGTCAGGGTCCGATTGGCACAGATGGGGGCTGGAATCGCTGACATCATCATGTGCAGTCCTTTGTGGCCGACTCCCAAACTGTTGCCTCCAAAGGCGCTGCTTTGTGCCAGAGTCCTTACATAACGAGAACATTTCTCTGTGCCGTCATCTCCGATGAGCTCTGCCTGGGTGCTTGCCTCTAATCCTACAAACCAGTTTTTCCCAATCTGGTCCTTGGGGACAGTCCATGATTTTGCTCCCTCCCACCTCCCAGTAGCAAAAATGTGGACTGTCTGACAGGGAGCCTAAAGGGAGCAAAATCACGGACCGGTTTTGGGTTCCCAAGGACTGGATTGGGAAACACTGCTCCAAACTAATACAAGCAAACATTATACAGTGAGCCTCATGCCATACAAAGTACCTGAAAGGCTGTAGTCATGAATCCTGCACCCCCACCAGGGCTCCCAAATTACCTGCATTGTGTAGGAAGCGTAATGACCATAAGTTTTCTTGGTGGGGGTTGGGGGCGTTCCAAGTAAAACTTTGCCTGGGGTCCCTGAAAAGGTAGAGCAGGCTGACCCTCACAAACATTTTAAAGCTGAAACAGATCATCCCTTAAAAGACAATCCATTACCTCTAATCATCCCTGCATTTTCAGCATGACAGTTACAGATTACCCACGGGAAAAAAGTCTAAAGCCTCGCATTATAAACACCATACCAACATCGCATCCACATACACATGAAAGTATTATTGAGAAGAAAGTTTGATTTTTCCGTAAGATTGTTTCCAAAGGTGGACAAAGTTCACAGTTAAATAGGCTTCAGTATTCCTTTGCATGTGATCTTTGGTTCAGAGGGCCCTTATTGTGAAATTTCTTTTTCCCAAGGTATCTAATTTACTCAGAAAAGTCAGAAAGTCAAATTATTTTTTCTTGTGTATATTTTTTCAGTAACTCTATATATTAACTGCACCTTCATAATGCACTCATGGCACATTCATAAGCAGCAAGTTTGCTAATGCTTTAAGCCATGTTAAGGTATACTTACATGCTGCTCATGAATGTTCTCTGAATGCATTAGGAAGTTGCAGATAATTTAAAGCATTGCCTTTTTGTCAGATTTCTTGCTTGTGTAGGTTTCCTCTAGGCACTCCTGTATACATCCAGGCCATAAATATGTTGTTGACTGCATTAGTGTCTCTGGTTCTCCCGTAGTGTATGGGTCTGTGGCCTGCGATGTCCTGGCAGCCCGTCAAAGGTGTCCCCTGCCTCGTTCCCTGTTCTTCCTGGGACAGCTTCCAGGATCACACAGCGCCCCTGTACTGTATAAGCTTTAGAGAAGATGGATGGATGAGATTAGATGGGTCAGAATTTAAAGGGGCCTGTTGAAATGTGAGGATCAGAAGCATGCACAGTGAGGTAGTGGAAACATCTCCCCAGGCCCCGCGATTGGCCCCACTAACCCCGCCTTCAGGCAGCGGGAGCCAATGACGCGGAGCTGTGTGCTGGTGGCGGGCGCCCTCCTGAGGGAGACACATCAGATGGCCGGGCGGGCTCCACCACACTGTTCCGCCGTCCCGGGTGAACCTGCGCCGCTTTCTGGGCCGCCGTGCCTCCCGCCAGGGGAGAGCGGGAAAGCCGCGCCACTCGCCCGCGGCAGCGACTTTGACGCCGTGGTTGAGGCGCCGGCGGAGCCGCAGGAAGAGGCGCGTGCTTCTGCTTGTTTGAGTGAGGAGTGGGACTGACAGGCGTGGGGGCATTGAGGAGCCGTCGGGAGAACAAAACCGCGTTGCGTCAGCTCCCCCAAAATCCTCACTTCTCACTTTCGTCAGGACGTCTGACGAGCTCCAGGAAGCTCTATGCAAATCAGACTGATATGAAAATAGATGAACATCCTGCAATTATCCTCGCTGGGCTGTGTTGGGTGAGGACTGGAGTGGAGTTGGGCACCACCATCCCTCGCTCTCAATAGCCAGAGAAGCATGAGAAACAACTCAACTGCTTCAGGTCACGCCATCAACCATGGAGGGCCAAGGGGCGTGGCCATAACGCTGCTAAGCCGATTCGCTGCATCTTTGTGAGAGGCGACCTCTAGTGTTCAGAGGCTGGAATGTCAAGATATTGCTGCTCGTTGTTCCAGCTGGATTGTGTCCTTTTTTCGTTGTTGTTTTGTGAGAAACACAAACATGGTCGTTGTGGCTCCCGGGTGCCTTTGCTTCTGCTTATACACAAACAGGCACAGCTACAGCCCCTGGATTCATTCACTCTATAAAATGCTGTAGATGCAAACACATTTTGACTGTCTTACCAGAAGTCACTTAGCAAGCCACGTGGGAGATCTCCAGATTGCGAGAAAGCACGACTGAAAAATGTATTTCTGCCTGCAGAGAGTTCCGCTGGAATGCTGCATTATGTGCCCAACATCAATGTAACAGGGATTCCGAGGGATGAATTCATCATCTTGACAAGGCCAAGATGGCCCTCTTTAATAAGTTCCACTGTTGATGCCTTGCCGAAGGAGTGGAGCACAAGACTACCAGTTCTCTAAAAAAAAAATATTAGAAAGTCTTCCCATGATGCACAAAAGCAGTCATTAATGCTGAAGGATTTTGGTATGATGGGTAACAAAATGTCCTGGTTATGGAAGCAATGCATGAGGGAGGTACCATGAACTGATTTCAGATTATTTTCTACAATATGCATAATTTGGTATTGTATGAAATCTCTGTATAATCTGACCGGAAGTTTATTATAGTGCGTCATCCTGGATCTCTCGGCACTCTAGTCCCCAGTGTGTATTTATTTTCTCAGACAAACATTTGTCACTGTTAAAATATTAAATGCTCTTGACAAGACCCTTTGCTTGAAAGACATCATGTCAGTCGGACGTAATTTCTCCACACTGGATTTGCAGGTATGGATTCCGGATGGACTTACTTTGGCCGGAACTGTCAGGATCGCCTAAAATCTTCTGGTTAACTGAAGGATGCCCAGATCAAACCTCCTAAAAAAAGCATTTTTCCCCCCCGTCTGTGCTTTTTCACGTCCTAATGAAAGACGACAGCTAATCTGGGCTTTTTCTTTTTGCAGAGCAATTCTGTTTGTCCTGAAGTATCTTCTCTACCTGACTAACTTTAAATTAAGACACTTCGATATTTATTCCTGTTTTTCCTTTAGAGGCCCGTCAGCATGCCAGCCTGACGGGTCGAAGGACGGCGACAGAATTGAAGTTGAGCTGTCTTCCTTTCCGTTTAGCTCTATAACAGATCGGTGGTGTGAGTCATCATATTGAACCCGACATGTGAACATGTGTCTGCTTGTGTGCCCCTGTGTGCTTAATGGCTAAGCTTCTAGCTACCACCCAGATCTGCCACAAGTTAAAGCAGAAACTGAAGGTTCAGTCCAGCAGGAAAGAGGTGAATGTGATATACCTACTTCCGCCTTTACGTCCCACTTCCCGCAGTACACCTCAGCTACGCTCCATTGCCTATCCTCTCTGACTGATTCATTAGCCTTTTCCTATTTTTTAGGGGTTTGAAGTGGGTTTGACAGGAATCGTGGCCTTTTTCAGATAATCACTGATTTCATTATCTCTGAATCAACTAAATAACCCCCCCCCCCACCCCGAAATATCCTAAAACGTGACAAAGATGTGCAGCAGATCTGCCTGAGATGCCTTGCTCGGATGAAGATCAGATGATTATCTAGAAGAGCACTTCCAACCTGCCTTCTACCTGTTAAATTGTAGCCAGCAGGTGGTACCCACCCCCTGAATGGGTTTGTAGGCGGCAGGAAAGATGAACATTCTCCTTGTCTGCTATTATAGACTTTAATCTGAACCTCTCTTCCTGCCATGCCTGTCTGTTGTCATCGCTCCGGATTGATACAGAAGACAGACTGCGTGAAATAAGGTCTGGTGTTCTTTTTTTTTTAAATCCCTGCCAAACAATCCCTTGTTTAACATTAATTTGCTCTTTTCGCGGCAGGCCTGCGAGCTGCACCCCAGGCCACGGTGTAATGAGCGGGGAGGCGGGCACCCTGCGATCAGGGCGCGCAACGCTGCCGGCCGGCGAGGTGAGGGGAGATGGAGCGTTGCTGAGTTGCGTTTCCTCACGGATCGCGGCGAGATAGGCCTACTGCTGTCCACTCTGCCCCATGCACTTGCTGTGACCCACCTGCTGTATCTGCCAGCTCCCTGGGAATGACGTCAGCTGGGCGCTACGTCTGACTGGGCGGCAAAAGATGACGGACCATTCCGGACTGACTCTGACCTCTAGAGGAATTCTGGTGCGTAGGGGAGCTGTGATATTTCTCTTGGTGGCTCTAATACCTTGGCGCTCCGTTGGCGGACACACATCGGAATTGCCAAGGTGCGATCATCCCCGTGTGATGTCACACGTCGCTGAGTGACTCACAGTGTTCCATTTCGTTAGCAGGAGCGGCTCAGCCTCGCTAATTAGCTGAGCCCGCCTTAAGCCTTTAGAGTGGTTATGTTATGCATTGCCCTGAGTTCCTGTTTGAATCCTTGGAAGGATGCCACAATTACACACCATGCTGTACCAGCGCCAAACAATCCCCTGGATGCCCTGGCCACCATGCTGGCTCTGAATGGGTCTGCAGGGCCCTGTTCTTTGCAGAGAGCCCCTGGTGATGTCAGATGCCCACTGATTTGCACCCGGGCCCCTGCTGGCCCCACAGTAACTCCATAAACCGCCCTCGATGAGGCATCCCCTTAACATCCTTTGACTCCCTCTATGCCGTGTGGAACTGCAGCTATTTTTAGACACATTTCTTGGTCTTTGCAAACACTGCAAGGCTCAGTGTCAGACTACTCAACGCATTGATAACACCTTGAAAAAAAAAAACACCGTCTCTCTGCTTCTCACAGGAAATATATTGGAGGATTATGGAGGAAATGCGATAATGTATCTGAGGGGGATGGAGTCGCTGCATGGGAATATATTTATTACCTCACATGCCTCTGAGGTCGGCCTGGCCTACAATCCCCCCTCTGTGGCATATCATGAGCTGATTATACCCATCAGAGCGCCGCAGTAAATGAAATGCCATTTGCTCGTAAAAGGTGAATATTTTAATCTCGCCGCCTGACATTGGCAATTACTGATTCATTCCGCCACTGTCGCTGGCAGACGCCAAGCAGGAACAATGTCACCGCCGTGGTCCTGCCACCAGCTGCCAGTCCCCGGTCATTAGCCGCGCTGGCGAGTTTTAATATGCTGCCTCAAATGCCTAAGATTGTAGAAAATGTTCCATGAATTCAAGGGAGCAGAATTCTCGCAGAAAAAATGAATGCAGATCAGGCTAAAACATTCTCTCTGAAAAGTTGTGCATAATGTGACTCATTAATGGCTGTTTTTGTTTTTGTGGCGACACGGTAAGTAGCTTATGAAATTATTATGAAGCCATTATTTAGGATGCTTCATATGACGGTTAGCGTGGGATGAGTGGGCGTGGCCACAGAGGGAGGGTTAAGTCATATGATCCTGGGTTTTCCTGCTGATTGGTTCTGCTTGTCTGAACTGGCTACTATGAATATGTTTTATTTCTGTTTGACATTGTAAACGAATTCCCTGCCTGGGCCTGCATGTGACCTGCTTCTTACCTGATCCCTAGGTTATGTTCTGTTTGCTTTCCTGGCCCAAGGAACTCCTGTTCTTAACTTGAAAACTGTACTTGGTGACTTTATTCACGCTGTGAGGGGGTTGTATATTTGTATATTTTCAAAAGCAGGCAAACTGCTTTACTTTAATGCATGTTATACTGTAGTGCATTATGAATATTCTATGAAGGTCTCATCTATAATGCAGTATACCACCTTCATAATGCAGCACAAATCATCCTCAATTCTTATACTGAACATTATATTGCATTATGAAGGTATTTATAGTGCATTAGGGCTGCAACTGATGATTATTTTGATAATCGATTAACCTGTCGATTATTTTCTCGATTAATCGATGAATATTGAATATTAAAACTCACGTGGTGAAAGATGGGACTGCATGGCCAGGTAAGTGTGCACCCTTGGCTACCTAACATGGCACTTCGCCGTTGAAATAAGAAACAAAGAATGGGTTGGGGAATAGGTTTCATTTCGGCAGACGGGGTATGCGTGTGTATGTGCGATCATGTGAGCATGTATGTGCGATCGTGTCCGCGGGTGTGCGTGTATGTGGGATTGTGTGCGCGTGTGTGCGATGCGAGCGTGACCGCGCACACCACTCCTGATGGGCTATTCCGTCACAGTGCAGTGTCTTCACTCTGACCTTATGTCAAAGTAAAGTTTATTTATGCAGCACATTTAAACACGCCTTAAACTGACTAAGTGCTATACAAAAACAACATTAAAGTGGAATAAGAGTAAAACACACACACACACACACACACACACACCATTTTAACATTTTTGTAATGGTCGAACCGTTTTCTCTGCCTCTGTCATGTTTCTTTTGTTAAATTTTATTTGGAAAATACCGCCTCCGCTCTTCCTCCACCATGCCTTTGGCCGCGCTCCGTTCAGCTCCGTCTGCAGGTGAAGTTAAGTTCTCCGTGACATAGCGAGTTGTGCACTAATAGCACGACACAACGAATTGACAATTAAATTTGTTTCCAAACATTTTTAATAATCGATTTTTATCGATTTTATCGATTCGTTGTTGCAGCCCTATATTGCATTATAGATGAGACCTTCATAGAGCATTCATAATGCATGAGAAACATGGCTATAATGTGTTATGCCTTTACATAAATATTTATAGCTGTGTTTATAATACCTTATGAATGTGTTACAATGAATTATCAGAACAGTTATTAGGCTGAATATGAATATGGGCTTCAGAGGAAGTCTTCTAAGCTTCTAACTGATTTTATTTCACCCAATTCATGCGAGTATAGCAAGTTATCCCGAGTATCCAAAATGGCAGGGAAAATAAATTAGGTGCCTTTAGGCCAAATCAAAACTTTATTCATTTCACAGGGAAATACTGATAATAGCTGCAGCTAGCCGAGTCCACAGGCAGGAATCCCATTGTTTTGTTTGTATTATTCAGATTTTCGTTCTCTCTTTTCTTTCTGCCATAAATTGTGTTTTACCACAACTGGCAGAATTTCAGGTAGGTCTGTGAAATACAGATCACAGACAGGGGGGTGGAGGGGAACATCTCACAGGAGATATATTCTCCTAGCACACACACACACACACACACACGCACGCAAAGCTCACCATCCTAGAAGAAAAGTGGCTGACACAATAGGGCTATGGCAGGCACGGCACAGCTAATGCCACAGATGAGAATGCAACCCAATGAGGTTTCTCTGTAAAAAGGCTCTTTATTGAGCATGGCTGTTGCATCTAACCCACAAGGCAGCCTGCTCTCTGTGGCATAACCCTCATTCAGACGCAGAAGGTACGGCATGTGTTTGGATTTGCATTCACCCTCGGTCGGATTGTTTCTCTTTATTGTTTTGCCAGACATAAATCTCGTTTTCTGAGCCGGTCCACTGGAGAGAAACATCTGTGCTCGACTGACATGGGGCTCCAGCTTTCTGGTGTTTACAGTCATTACATGCACAACTTATAACAGATGAGCTATAAATCAGAGCAACTGGCCAAACTGTCCCGATTTTGGCAAGTTGACTCCTTCTCATTGGGGGATTCCAGCCTGCCACCAAAGACAGCAACCACCTGGCAGGCTGCTGCAGTTCTGCAGGAAGCCTGTAGCGGGAGCCATCAAACACACTGGTAGAGACGGACTTGACACTCTTCAGGGTTTATATTTGTCAAAACTGTCTCATCCATACGGGAAAGCCTATAATTATGGGATGTATAAGCATCACCATTATTCGACCACTGTCAGTTGTTGGCATGCTAAATATATTGGTATTAATTGTATGTATATAATCATGATTGAAAATCTGGCTACAAGTGTGAATCATATCAGGTTGAATGACAATTAATGGTATTTGCATCCATCTACCCATCCATCTATGCATCCATCCATCCATCCATCTATTTATCCATCCATCCTCTTGTCAGGCTCTTGGGGAATTAGCAATATTTTTCAGCTATATAAGAGTTAAACCAAGGCCAGATCACTGGTGTCTGAATCACGGTTGCCCCAGTCACAAAAGCGACAAAAGCATTTAATTTCGGGGAGTCTGAAAAAAATCATAGTAGCATTTGCTAAATAGAGAAAAAGTGCATCAGCAGAGAAAAGCCCTGCCGGATCTCAGAGAGAGGGCGCGATTAGGGGGATAGCTGCTAGCCACTGCTAAAATGTGGCCACTAAATGGGCAGGAAGCCACCCTGTGGCTTAGTCTCAAAAAAGCCTGTACGTCATGAGCTTCGCAAAACTGCAATTTATGGCGGGGCTGCCTTTTAGAAACGGCTTCTACCCAAGACCACGTTTAACTTCAACCTGGAGCCCTGAGCAAAAGAAAAAAAGTTTATATGCTCTGAAATGTCATCTTTCACTTTTTTTCTGCGTCTGCATGTGTTCATGCTTAGAGAAAGCCAAAAGGTGATTCAGCCCGCAGCGTCTGTTGATATGGGCAGCCTCCTTGTGGTATGATGCTCGCCCTGGCTGCTTTACTGGATCTTGTGCAAATACTGCTTCCTCATATAGTGCTCTCCCCCTGCTACCACAAACTGAGCTACACGTATGCGGTACTGCGGACTGGTGATTTTCCACTGAAAATAATCCGAGCCATACCCAAGTTGTATCCAAGCCGGACCTACGCTGACATGGCAGCAAGCAGGGCCAAAAGTGACCAAGCTGAGCTGGCTGCATCACCACCATCTGATTGGTCAAAATGTACTTCCTGTGGCGAACTTGGATCTTGAAAATTTCCAACTACCTAACTTAAAAAAGTACTATAGAGCAGCTGAATGGAATGGATTCAGAATGAAGATTTAAGCAAGTGAATGTTAAATCCACTAACGTTTCATGCTAACATAACAGGCCGATTCTCACAGATGTGCTAGAAAATTAGCACATAGTAAATCAAAATGCACACCATGTGAACAGTAAATAAGTCCCTTTTTTATGTCAGCATTGCCTTTACCGAGACGACCCTTCCACAGTGGAAATCTGAGGCCTACAGAAACCAAGTTGTAGCTGGTCTGTCTTTGAAGTATGGCTCAAGTGTAGGCCGGTCCTTGTATGCCAGTGGAAAAGTGCCATTAGTATTACCTTATTCCAAGAGCATACAGCACTGTGCTTTATACTGGTAGAATAAACTATGCCAAAGCTGGCAGAACTTTCTTTATCCTAAACGGGTTAGTGCAGCTCACACAATCATATAGACAGTGGTATACACATTCTCTTCTGCACCCACTGAATCCACCATCATCATACACCAGTGACTTTTGACAGTGTTGCGAGAAATAGAAGAGGTTCATCAAGGTCAAACACCTTCAATGAAACTCCCCAGTCACCTGACCTACACATTATTGGACCTTTATGGGATGTTCGAGAGTGCAGAATGTGAGCCTCCTTTATTCTTCAAAGAACTGGAGTGTTTTTATCATGAGTAATGGTCCAGTGTCCCACTGCATTCCAAGAATGATTTAAGATGTTCTGAAGACAAGGGGTGACTGTACTCCTTATTAGGTCTTTAATGTCTATATACTGTAACATGTCTAGGTGATTATGTACCCCTCTTTTGCATATACTGTATTTTGTTTATATTCAGTTTTATTTTTAATAGAGTTTCCACAGTTAAAGCACATGACAATAGAATATCCTAGTCTACAGCCCACATGAACCCCTACAGCACTGATGCTCAGTAATAAGTTAAAAGCATCGTCTTGCCCACTGGTGAGAAGCACCCACTCTTGAATGCAGGGTCTCTTAGATCCTTCTCATCATTACAGTATTGTTGGGATTGTGTACAAGGGTAATTCATCTGTACCCCAGAGTTGTAGTTCTTGAGATCCGGACTTGGTCTCGGTGCTGGGCTCGAGAGCGCGCCACCTGATCTCTGTCTCGTCTCACTCTCGAGCCCGTTTTGTCTTGATCTTGCATTGGTCTTGGCCATAAGTTTCGAAATATTACGACATGCAATCGACATTTCCCTCGGGAAAAAATAACTTCTCTGCTCTGTGCTCTTGTAGCGGCGCTACTTAAAATGTACTACATCTCCCAGCTTCCCCAGCGGTATAACACTATTCAGATGGGTGAAAACAGGAACGCAGAGATACAGCAGTGATTGTTGGTAAGGTTAGCAAGGTGGATAACAGTGGGAAAACGGGGAAACTGCAGCAATGTGGGCTTTGTCTACCGCCAACCTCAGCTCCCGTTGAGCGTGTTTTCAGCAGTGGGGGTCTTATCTTGAGACCACACCGTACCTAAATGTGAGCCAAAATGTTAACGGATTTAGTGTTCTTTAATTGCAATTATGCACTGTTGCATACATCATAATGCTTTTTAGAATGCATTACTACTTACTCACATTACTACTTCCATTACTGATAAGTAGTTTTGTTTTAAAAGCATTGAATAGATTCTTTTCATAGACGCAAATGTTGTACTTAAATGTGAAACTGAAAAACATGTTATACATGCAAAAAGTGTAACAAAAAATTAACCAAGAATAAAATCATTCTTTTATTTTATGTACATTGTTTTTAAAATGTTTTCAATAATAGGATCTTTTGGAATTATATAAATGAATAAATATAGCCCCAATATGGTCTCAGTTGGGATGGGCCTTGGTCTTGACTTGGTCTTGGGTTGGATGAGACTTGATCTTGTCTTGAAGATGGTCTTGAACACTCGATCACTGCTGTACCCATCTATACATCCTGAAATTCTCAAAACAGCAGTGGTACATCCTCCTCCAGAACATAAATCAGTAGTATTTTGCTTAAACATCCTTACATTTACCCCCTCCCTTCAGATCTTCTCTCATTGGGCAGAACCCCACACCCCGAGCTCAAAAGGTGCAGGCTTCTCGGCCCAGTTTCCTTGGCGATTTTCAGTTTCCTTGGCGAGTCCTTTTCATCTGGGCCTTTGGCACTGCCTCCACTCCCAAGCAGCAGCTGGCCCTTTGGCCCACATGGTATCAATGGTGCTCATTTTTCTCCTCCGCCCTCCTGTGCTCCACCCCCCCACCCGTCTTGCCCCCCCCCTACTTTGAAGGGGGGGGCGAGATCCTAGTCTCTGGCTGGGCTTCTCTGTCCTCTTCCCTAGCATAAGTCCCTCCCCTACTGCAGGGGACCCCAGAACTTGATACTGTGGAAGGAATTTTAAAATGATTTTTTTTAAACACCTACTGATAGTGATGTCAGCATCCTGGCACCTGATGCCTTTAACCTGATATGATCTCCCTTGTTCCCTTATGTTGCCCCTGGAAGTTGGCCACAAGGACACAAGGACAGCATATGGCCTCACGGTCTTCAAGGAAAATTCTGTACCGGGGATTAGAGTTAAAGGCACTGCCTTTAACTGCATGCGAAGACAAAGACCAAGTCACATAAAACACTCCACAATGGACACAACAAAAAGCAAAACAACCTTAAATTACAACCATCTTGTCCACCAACTCCACAAGTCATCAAGATTTTGGACTGAATTGTATGTGACTTCATCAGATGCTTTGTATAGGTTTATTTTCTAGTAGCTGGCCTTTTTTAAAAAATAAATGATGAATTTAAAATGATGTGTTTTTAAACTCATACAAATAATTTTCTTTGGCCATCTCAAGGAAATATTAAAAGAAATTCAAGAAAGAGTTTTAGTTGTTTTTCAAGTGTTTTCCATGCGGTATTGGTCCGTTCAGTTGCCAGATATGTTATATGTTGTGGTTCTAATTGGACGTTTTAAAGTTTGAGGAGTTGAGGTGGTATGGAGACTCTCTCTCCAGACGCATGCCTGACGTGACGCCTGTTTAACACAGACACCTGACCTCCTTGGGAAACTGGAGTTTATTAATAATGCACACAGCAGATGTTGTGGTAACGCCACAGTGGTTCAAAGCAGTTGGAGGCGGGGGGGGGCACTTATGACCCTCTCTGTTGATCTCGCGCCATAAGTTGCTTTTCCGTCACAGGTCTCAAGGTCATGCTTACGGCGGGCTGGTCGGAGAGCCGAGTGTGGGAAATTGCGGCCGTGGATGTTGATGCTCTGGTTTGAGCAGCCAAGAGGCCTGACATGGGACGCGAAACAATAACATACCAGACAGAGAAAGAGATGGTGCGCATGATAAACCTGGAACTGAACTTGAGTTAGCATTTTCAAATTGAGAAATAAAATTAATTGTGGAATTAGAATGCTTTTTTTTGATAGTTAACATTATTGTGATTTTAGGAACTATTTTTAGTATTGAGTAGCACGGCTGCTCAGTGACTGTCACACGTGGGGCTGCTGGCTCAGTCCGTGTGTACGGAGCTGACATATGCTGCACAGCACTGCTATGGCCCTGGGTGACACTTTTAGCTTTAGCTTTAGCTGTGGAGCACCGCTGGTCCTCACCTTGATGCAGTGACATGTCAGGGTGAACTAGCACAGGCTGCCAGCTGCACGCACTCACACATCACCGGGGCTCTGGGTCAGTGCCTCGCACCTGAATGACTCCCACCCACAGGTCTTCAAGCCCTCTGCTGTGTCACAGATCATCGTCCTGCTGCACAACCCAGGTCAGCTTCAGCTCATGCACGGAAGGCCTGATGGCCTCTGGAAAACTTCATATCTTCTGCTTAATGCATCCCTGGGCTCCAAGGGGCTGATGGAGCAGAGCCTCCACAGACCAGCAGCGAGCCTAACGATTAATGCAAGGACTCATGCTATGGAAGCAGTGCTTCATTGGACATTACAGCACACCAAAGTAATCAATGTTACCATAATAACTGTAATAGAGTGGCATTGAATGGATGTCAGTATTCTACATATATCATAGTTCGGATTTATTGTTACTCACAGTATACATCATCTCAGTACCACTTTACTTGAGTAGGCATAAATTATGTAGTTCAATCCTATTACTTATATATTAATTAACCATAAACTAATTCATAGCAACGTATTGATCTTATGTTCATTCATCATTAATGAGTCGTGACGCATGTTTTATTTCAAGCAGTTACTATATTGATTACTGTATCTGTTAATTCTGCAAACCCTTCTGAACTACTGAAGGAACAAGTCATGAATAACACAAGTTAAATACTTATGTCATGTTTGTTCATCATGAATGAATCACGATGCATCTTTTATCTCAAGCAGCGACTGTATTTATTCATGATTTGTACTTCAGTAACTGTTACTACTGTGTCCCCTTAACTAAAGTACTAGCGTTGATTTCTGTTGTCATTCATTTATGAATTATGAATACGAGGTTTCTTGCACCCATGCTGCCAGAAATAGGCTCCGCCCCCATCCACGGCAGGGCAAGCAGCTGTGAAGTCGATGGACCTTTTATGTATTCATGCACTTTTTAAAGTACATCCCTATTCCTTGTTTTTCACAAATAACAAGAATGCGAAATTTGCTCTTTTATAAGCATAACATCTGTGCACAGCCGTCTGGGACAGTGTCAGCATTGCACAGGCTGTTTAAATGTTTTACATAAAGATGAGGGGTTCATCTGTTAAAGGCAGAGGCTAATCCCCACAGCGTGCCAATGCATTGCTTATGGTATAACCTTTCCAGCCGCCGTGTTAAATGTCACGCTCATTGGCTGTTTTTAAGGTGATTCACCTGTGGAAGATTGAGCCACCTTATACCCATCAGTGTCATGTTAATGAAGTCTCAGAATGGAGACCCACTGCATTGGGCATCCGAAGGCTCAGATCATGTGGCTAGCATCAGCCCACTGACGAGAGATGCTAACCTGGAGCATCCGCATCACTTCCAGCCTGCGCCGGCCTCAGCAATGCTCTAATACCATCCACAGCGAGCCTCCGTTTCTGCGGGGCTGCTAATCTCCATATCATAATAGCTCCTGCCGTTACTGCCAAAACACAGCGAAGGCAATTTAAACGTGGAGCTCAGCCACACTGTGCAGTAACACGCTTTATGCGGGCGGAGTGGCGAGGACGTATTTATCCGGTGGAAATTGAATTCGCTGATACCTCCAACAGAGAGGCAGGACGACAGTCTGCACAGTCATTGCCGACTTCGTGAGGCCATTTAGCGTAACCGGGCGAAAGCTCTGAATTTTAAAGACGCGGTCTCGGGCCTACCTAATACTTCATGTTTGGCCCATCGTTCACGCTCTGTTTTCAGTTCTCTGCTCTCTTATGTCACCCCTGTCAGGTCTGCCAGCCTGATTTTAGTTTGAAACCTGAGAAATGAAGGCTGGAAATTGACTGATGAAGACCAGCATGTGAGAAACCCATCTGGAGAGAACTGTACCGATAAACACAAACAATAAAAAGAAATCTGAATTCTAGGCCTCAGTAAGTATATAGACCTACATATAATTCCTGGTTTCTCAACATCCTGTATGTGTTCCAAGCATTAGATACTTCCTGTCTGGTTTAGGGATTAGTCTCTATGACAGTAGCAATGGCTTCGTTTTGTCGTTTGAATTCCTCGCATTTGTCAGCTATGCACATATGTTCATTATCGGCCATTTAGTCTGTGAAATTGGCTGATCCGGCAGATGGCTGGATTGCCTCAGCGAAGCACGTAGCCAGGAAGAGAGACACAGAGAACTACCAACATCCATCGGTTTTCAGTCCTACTCCCTAAATTCCCTGGCTCACCACTCACCCTGTATCTTAGTGTTGGGGGCGTGGCCGCCAGCTGTCTGTCACAGGAGAGAGAGTCAGCTGACTGAAAGGCTCCGCCTCTCCATTGCCCACTTGATCTTTGCTGCCCTCCAATCTATATATGTCCCAAATTATAACGATTGGTTCTTCCTCCTGTTGCCATGTAGCAAAGTTTATTATTATTATTATTATTATTATTATTATTATTATTATTATGGTGTCAAGATGATGTTGACTTGAGGTGTCCTTCCTCCAGAATATCATATTTTCAGTCTATAGCAGAACATCTTACAGAGATAAAACTCAATGTTCTTGGCATCGAGACTGATCTGGCTCAGGTCTGACCATAAATGAGAGTTACAGCTTGGCACGCTTTTCCGTCACTGGCTATGCCCGGATAAGAATTTCTCACCCTGCTTAGATCTACGATAACAGGATTCAGCCAGGCTGCCCTACAGGTGTCTGTGATGTCATGTTCTCACGTTAAGGTAGCAGGTGGCTCCCCAGAGTTACGTCCCTTGAATAAAAATTGTCTCTAAGTTGTCAAGATTGCCATGTGGACGTGACCATAACTGAGAATGCTTTTTCGACTGGCTATCCGTCTGTGAAGCGCTACGCTAAATATCAAAGCCGGAAAGGACGAGCCACACTCATTATGTTTCACGCTAGACCTTGTTTCGTATTTATCCGAAATGCGTAGATAGTTACGGCTCCGTTACGATCCATCCTACAGTTACGATAAAGAACAGATTAGAGCTGAAACTGTGACCTTGATAAGGCTGAAATAATTCTGAGAGCATAACAGCAAAGTGTACATTTTTCCTTGTTATGTCGGTATCATCATATTACCATGACAACCATAGTCTCTGAAGGCTCCGCTGCCCTTCTGTACCCTTTTTAACATTTTATTCAATTGAAAGGATTTAATTTGTCTGGAAGAGAGCAGGCGGTGTCACCACTGCAGACCCGAGGCCTGCACGTCATACCATAAACTCAAATGAAACAACTCGTCGGGAAATGCTCATTTTCACACAGCGTTTTTTTTTTCTTTTTACTAATTCATTGCTTGGTTATGAATATGCATCAGTGTGACAGTCTTCAAGAGAAAACTATACACTTAAAGAAAGCAAGCTACCTGAATTAGATCCTTTTAAAGTCTCTGGTCACTTTGAAATGATTTTATTATATTTACTAGAAAGCAGTGTGTTTTTCGGATATCATGGTGACCCTGTGGGTAGCATAGCTCCGCCACACCTCCGGTGCTGGGGATATAAATCCCGGCTCCTCTCTGCCTGTGCACTTTACTTGTTCCGCCATGTCGCAGATTTCCTTCTGTAGTTGGGGTGACTGGCCTTTCCAAATTGCCCATAATGTGCGACTGGGTGTGTGTGTACCCTATGAGCCCTGTGATGGGTACTATTCTGTCCAGGGTCTGCCACAGCCTTGTGCCCTGTCCTGCCTGGGATGGACACTGAGCCTCCCCGTAACCCTGGGTGCCCCCTGTTATTTGTCTTAAGCAAATGGGATAGGCTAATTAACAAGGAACTTTCACAGAACTTTAAACAACATTATGTGAAGGTCTTCTCAAAGTTGGCAGACAACGTCCTTGTTGTAATGTTAATGGAATGTTGTATCCACGTTTTACATTTTAACAAATGTTCTTTTACTGCAATTAATGTTGAAAAACTTTGTTTTATAGTAAAAAATATATATATTTTATAAAAGTGTGTGTACTGCAAACATGCTGCCCAGCCTTAATCCCATGACCCTGGAGGTGTAAAGGGACAGTGTTAGCTTACTGAGTCCTAGCCCAAGCTGTAGCAGCAATTGTTGTAGCTTTGGATAAACTGGACACCTTGAATGTTTCCATACTATAATTGTAATGTTCAAGAAACATTCCTAGAACAAAAGATTGCTAGCGGGGAATCCCCCAGCCTAAACCCTAGAGAGCTATTTTTGGATGAGTTAGAGAAAAAAAATAAGAGTACAGCAGCCACCTTGTGCCCAGAACTTGTGGAAAGTCCTTCAGGGCTTTTGGAGAAGCATTCCAGGTGGTAACATCTGGAAGCTGGCTGAAAGAATGCCAAGAGTCCGCAATGCTGTCATTGAAGCCAAATGGGGGCTGTTTCCAAGAGTGTGAAGTCTGAGAAGCACTTCTCTTGGCCGTGGTGATATTTGATATGTATTACTCCATTGCCTCAAGGCCTTTTACTATAAGGTGAATAACACAGCTAAAATAACGGATGCGTTAAAAGCTGCTGTGTCCAGACTTTTGACCGGTAAGGTTAGGAGACGGCTTAAAGGTTCCCACGCGTGGGGTCTATTCCAGCCGTGTGGCTCCCCTCACACCCCGTCTGAACCCGGTGTCTCGCTGGGCAGCCCACGCAGGAGAGGCCTTGCTTGGGAGAGATCTTAACGCTCTCCGACACAGGAGCAGTAAAGGGTCCAGGAGCGCAGCGGCAAACCACGGGAATCCGAGGAACATCAAAGACACCGAGCCCTCCCGCATCCTCCCGCGTGAACTGGCGGCAGTGCCGGGATTTGCATATTAAGATGTTTGGCGTAGTATAACATTATAACACAGTGAGTCAGCGACGGAGGCTGTGGCGTGGACACGTGTTGCAGAGGACCTGAGCTTTAAGATGTAAAATCCCCTTCATACCCCTAAGCCACTTTACTTAAGACAAATTAGTGTGGAAGGAAAAAATAAAATGGTTCTTGCATGTGCCTCAGGGTCTAACCATCGTAAGAAAGAAGCTGCACGTCTCCTGCAGGGCCGTGTGGATCCTTTCACCACACACTTACCACGTTATTTATCACAGGCGCATCACGGGCCTATCAGCAAAGGAGCTGGCGTCTCGGCGGCGCCCCCTGCTGTTTCGTAGCTAGATGGCGAGAGATGTGAGGATCTGTCGAGCGAGGACCTGGTCCTCTCAGACCTTAAATTACCCCCAATGTTCAAAGTTGCTTCCCGTGTCTCCGAATCAGTGAGGCGCCATCTGCAAACGCACCTTTATCCCCGACGCTGAATCACACGCGAATATACAAGGCACCGTGCTTTTGAAGCGTTAAGCTTTTCTGATGACGACTCCTTTGGGGGGAAGTTCGGACTCTTCTTGGGAGGAACAGAGGAGTGATTATTATTATTATTACAGCTAGCTGAATCCTTTCATTATGAAAAAAAAGCCTCTCCCAGAAGCCTTTCAGGTAACAGCACCCCTCCTCCAATCTCAAATGCTTAGCAAAGGACCCCCCCCCCCCCCACCACCAATCCTTCATCTCTGCGAGGCCGCTTTACACGTCCACACATACCTGGCCTGCTTGTGGCCAGGGATTGTCAGTTCTCCCCGCATTCAGAGCACTCGCCAGCACCGCACAACCACGCATCTCAAACACTCCTCCCGTGATGAAGTGCTCAGAGGTGGGGGCGTGTGATGTCCATTCGGGAGCCGGCACGAGGGGTAAGCACCAGGAAGCGCCCCCTGGTGCCAATGCACCGCCATTACCAGATCAGTGCGGAATTAGAGATTTGTGGCAGGGGCGTCTATGGCCCAGGCTCTCACCCAAATGGCCCAGGCCTTTCCCCGGCCCGTGTGGATTTCCAGAAATTGCAGAATCCAGTGGCGGCCAAGGCTGTAGGCAGTTTTTCTATATTACTTTACGCCCAGGCCTCTTGCGAACAACACAGCTTAATTATCATTAATTATCAGGGGCTCGGCATCTGGGCTGACAGAAATTTGTCATTTACAATCTGTTGGTTAATTAAGCCCCCGCCCCAGGCTACTGGTCTCAGGTTGAAAGCTGAAGTTGTAGGCCCCCAAACGCACCATGCCTGAGTCCTCCCCTCATATTACCAAGCTCCGTATTTGCTGGCATGTTTTTTTTTTTTAAATATGCATTTGAGATGTAATGAGCTGAATAAGAGACTCAAAACACCAACGGTGAAATAATAAGTTATTGTTGGTTTTAATGTTTTCTCTCCTTTGAGGGAAAAATTACAGCATTTTTTTCCGGCAGTGCAAAAGCTTATTGGACCTGGCTGCCAGAGTTTTGCATCTGGAAACCACATCGGAAATAGCGACGAGGTTTGAAGGTTGTACATGAATATTCCCTCCATTCACTAACACTTCCTGTTGCTGCAGATGGCTACCACCTGGTTACACTCATCCCAAATGAAAACCCTTCAATTTAAATAAAGAATTTATGAAACAATGTCTTAAAATGTCTTAACCGGTTCTTTCCCGAGGCTACTTCTGGCAAGCTTTCTGCGACCGGAAAGAGCACCTTCCATAATTCAGCCTTTCGTGAAATTCCTTTGAAAAGGGCATCTGCGTCATTCTCGCTGCTGAGGGGCGTCGAGGAAACAGTGGTCACATGACCTGCGTGACACAAACAGCTGGCCTGACAAACTCAGCATCAATCACCTTTAATACGGTTATTGTCCCACCCGCTGCCATTCCTCTTCTTCTCATATACAGATATATTACCCACCCTTAGTCTGAAGAAACCTACGGATATAAAGTAATTGTGAGCACCAGGGACTAAAGCCCCATACCATATATCTAACCGTTCACACTAAATATAGATCCTGATTTATCTCATACCCTTAAGATGCCATTTAAGCCAGAAGTGAAGTATTATTATTATTATTATTATTATTATAAAGAATAAGCAAGGGCTGTTTTTGTACTTATCTATTAATATGTTCTGGTTTTGCCCGTGTCATTTTTGCCAGCCTCAAGTTCGGAAGAAAAGTTCCCATCAGTTAATAATATCATCCATCCATTCATCCATCTCTTATAGGGTCATGGTGTGAGCATGGGGCCTTTCCCAGGTGGGATGCCCGCCCGTTGGTGGGCACAAATCTGAGCTATGGCCATTTTACAGACAGCAGCTCCCGAGCTGCATGCTTTTGGAGTGCAACAAGGAATCAAGTCAATCAAGGCAAGGAATCAAATCATCGTGCTCCTCACGGAGAAGAAGGATGGGCTTCGAACTGCCCACACCGGAGGTACAAGGTGACACTGTGCCGCTCAGTTAATAAAACGTAAAGGATAAATGTGGGGAATGGAGAAGAATGAGGTAAAAAAAAAAATGGCCTCAAAGCCGCACTGTAAGCTGCAGCCTGTAAGCGTGTTTGATCTCATCCATGGGGCCGTGGATTCCCTTAGCTGGACTGTTCCTGGCCTGGAACCCCTGTTGTTAGGCTGGGAGGACACAGCTGGTGCTTCGTACTCATGTTATTGAGGCGTCTGCAAAACATGCATGTGGTAGTTCTGTCCATATCTCCTCCTCTTATTTGAAGCAGGTCTGAAGGCCATATTCCACAGAGACATATACAATATGGGGTCCCGTTCTGACCTCTCAATAAATGAACCCATGTATACAGGTCTTCAGCCCTGCACTTCTACCCAGGAGAGCCATGTCTTTTTCTGCTTCATGTGGGCTTTTCCGGGGCTCAGTGAGTAGCCTCCACTTGACAGTGATCTGTGTCTGGCATCCCTGAATTTCTCAGCTGACTGAAGCTGTCCCTCTACCTGGAGCTGCAGGCCTCATTTCCATCCGCATTTCTGTTCACCCCATGCAGGACTTTAGACATTTGACATGTCCTACTCAGATTGCCCAAATAGCGAAAAACCTCCTCATCACTGTCACACGGCCTCCTGGCCTCGCAGTGCCATCCAAACAGCCTCCTTGGCTGTCGCCCTCAGTAACTCTCTCCTCCTGCTCTCCCTTGACCTGTGCTGGACCCAGTCCCCCTTACCCACTGCTTAGCCCGTTCCTGCCGCTGCGTGCTGACCTGTGCTGGACCCAGTCCCCCTTACCCACTGCGTAGCCCGTTCCTGCCGCTGCGTGCTGACCTGTGCTGGACTCAGTCCCCCTTACCCACTGCTTAGCCCGTTCCTGCCGCTGCGTGCTGACCTGTGCTGGACCCAGTCCCCCTTACCCA
>JAODKL010000027.1:3604454-3627600 GCA_026780765.1 Petrocephalus schoutedeni | reverse complement strand
AATTGGCTCAGTCCCTGCTCGGGGGGACCCGGACGCAGGCCCACCATCAACTGGTCAAGCAGCAGATCCTCCCCATTATCTGGAGAAAAGTCGTGCTAGTAAGCACGCGTAGTTTCTTCTACTCACTGTCTACCATTCAAAAAAACTTGCCCCTAACTGTGCCTTAGTAACTGATTTCGAATGTTATTTTTGTAACAGGTCTTATGCTTTACATCCAGTATTCTTGTTCATGAGCTTTATCAACTGCAGCTCACGACTGGCATCCCCATCTGGAGCACTCAAAACTAAATCAGCTTGTTTCATCCGCCCTCAGCATGGCCTCCACCTGAACCCTCCAGTCTTCCTATTTTGCTTTATCACCATCAAACTTTGGAATCCACGCAGCCCGAACAAACCACGGCATACCAAATTGTGCCATCATAGGTGGATTACTACTGCTCTGGGATGAAGAGATACCATTAGCCTGGCCCAAGTCCATTCCTTGCAGTGCAGCCGGTATCCTGCCAGCTATGCCAACCTTATTACAAACACGCAACATGTGGGGCTCTAATACCAACACAATTTCTCCACTGTTAAGGAAGGGATTACAACCAGTCGAGCAGTTTAACAAATGTTTAATAAAACACAAATCTAAACAGAATAAAACTTAACTCCCAAAACTCACACACTGCTACTCACATCAGTCATATAAAACACATCCAGCATCAACAATTCCACCTCACATAGTAAAACAAGTAAATTCATTTTCCGTTTACTGTACGCGCTATTCCAATTCTGCAGCAGGTTAAACATAAATTGGCAATTATAAATTATAAATTATAATAAATTGTGTTGTGAATAAAAGTTTTCAAGCACAGTTTTAGGATACATCCAGCTGGGAAGGGATTCTGCGTTTGCTTAGTCCAGCACAGTCTCAGTAAAGGGGTTACTAGTAGACTAATCCTGTGTGACTTCTTTATCCGGCACCTGTGCATTTCTACAGCCTCCCCCATGATCGCAGGGCCACAAGTTCTTTGTCAGGCTGACCTGTCCATCTCTGACACCTGCTCCTCTCCATCATCATGGACTCCATCAGCTGATCCTGCAGCAGCACAGTTCCACGATGCACCCAAGGATCGGAGCTCTCCGTGCCAATCTGTTCCCCCCGTCTCTCCCCGCAAATTCACAAATCTCTGTACTCCACAGCCCATGCCCTGCTGCCTCCACCCCGCCCACCTGTACCCCAATCAAACAATAAGCACCAGCCACACGCAGTAAGGCAATGTTGTGTCAAACAGTGGGCGGTGTGGTCCAGTCACTCAGCTGTTTGAAAACAGGTGCCACTCAAGTCTACACGCAACAATCACAACAATAAAAAAACATCCTCCAAACGTAAAATCTAGGTTTTTGAGTAGGAATAGATAGGAGAAGAACATAGCAATTCGGCTGCTGCTGGTAGGCTTTGTTTCTCTGACCTGCGTGCAGAATCAATAAGCGTCGGGCATTATAAAACATGCCTGTTCTTACGATGGGTAAGCATGTGGACAGGCGGATCTGCTGGAACGACGCGCAGGAGGGAAACACTGACATCGTCAAGCAGGTGGCATCTTCAGCATAAATCTTTTTAAGGGGAGTTTCACATAACGGCGGATCAACATGAGAACGCGCTGTCGTCGGCAAAATAAGTTCAGTCCATCTCCATCTCGCAGTAGGAGGGTGCCGTAAATCAGCCACTGTGGAGTGGCTCTTCCTGCGAGATTTTTTATATCTGAAGTAGTGATGTTTAATCACGCTCTCGGGAAGGTGGCTTCTTGGTGGTGGTGGTGGTGGTGGTGGTGGGGGGGGGGGCGCTGTAGCCTCATACCCACCTAGAACCGTGGGTCCGAGTCCTATCCCGTAGTAGATGTGTGTGGGTGGGGAAGGGAGGGGTCCTGAGTGTGTGTGGAATCTCAGGTTTCCTGCTGTAGCACAAAAAGTACTCTTAGACAAACTGGTGTCTCTAAACAGGCCATGATGTGAGGATGTCTGAGCTATAGCAGCTTCCAGTCTACGGTGTCCCCGGCTTACTGCTGTGTGCTTGCTGAGCTTCCTAAGATCACCGTGACCCTGCATTGGATAAGAGGTTATGAAAAATGCATGGATCCCTATCAGTGTTAGAAAAAAAGAAATGACACTCATGCATGCATTTATCTCGTGCACTTAAGTATATCGGTCTGATTTGCATCACAGTGCCGAGGAGAGGACAGGCCAGGCCAGGACACACATGAAAAGGCCATTCCCAGCATCCCCTGCAGCCCGCCTGTGCCACTGTACCATGAAGGCAGATAACACAGCCGACACAGCATTTGTGTGAGGTAGGGCTTGCATCCAGGGGCAATGTATACCAATAAACTTATAAACATAAGAAAATAAAGAAACAGTCATTTCAAAAACAAACTAATCCCCCTCCCCTCCCAGTGGGCTTGACATCATAGCCAGCCACTGCAGTCTATGTTCAGCTGTGCACACACTATCCCTACTGTGTGAAAGGCCTGAGAAGAAGGTCACTTTGACTGGAAATCAGGGAATACACTTTATTAAATTTGCACTAACCACTGCCCCTCCATGAAAACTTTACCTCCCCTTTAAGTTACCCCTGGACTCTGTACCTCCATCTTGTTTGACTCACTCTTGGGGCCCTATTTTGCACTGGTGGAAAACATATGCTGCATGTGAACTGTGACGGTTACTATTAACTATTGTGCATTGGCAATGCTACCTGCTCTGGAAGGATTGGTTCAAATTTGGGCTCCCATGAGCCTCAGGGGCTGTATGTCTCAGTTATGCATGATTATAATTATCTTTGTTCAAATTCATTCTAGTTATTAATGTGTTATTTCTGTAAGTTATAACGGTGAACTTATATAGTTGTATTATAATGTAAGATTAGCATGAGGTTACTATGTCGCAATGAACCGCCATGGGCACGTGACAGGCAGCTCAATGACGTGGTTCACTCATTTCATAGAGTAATCAGTGTTGGGTCAGAGTACTGCACAATCTGGCACTCTGGAATTAATGCTCCTGAATCCATACAGTTGTCAAATAAAAGAATTCTGGTTAAAATAGTTTAAAATAGTGTTACTTTGTTAACTTGTCCTTCCATCCACACTCAGTGCCCCAATATATATGAAGTGAGGACTAGACTGTATCATAAAAAAAATTATTGGAGTTCATTATCTGAATAATAATAACTTATAGTGATCACTATTATGATGATGATCGTTATAACTATTTTTTTCTTTATGTCTCAGGAAGATTACAATTTAATTGGCATTTGTGTATTTATTACTTGAATATAAGATAATAAAACAGACAATATTACTATTTACTGAATTTTATTGACTCAAGATACAGCACAACCGTTCAAAGGCTTTTCAAATTACAGTACTGTACAAATTACTGAACTGTGTATAATTCAAATATGCTATAATACAGTCCAATACTGTACCTAAAATGTAGCTTTTCACTTAAACCTGACAATTAACTTGTCAGGTGAACCAGGTGTTTCTGAACAGGGAAATCACCAAAACGTGCTGGACCACTGCCCTCCAGGATCGGAATTGCCCACCCCTGCATTAGATCATTAAAATAGAACCATTGGACTCTGTGCCTCCATCTTGCTTGACCATATCTTGGACTCAGGCCTCCATCTTGCTTGACCATTTCTAGGACTCTGTGCCTCTATTCTATTTGACTCACTCCTGGATTCTGTGCCTCCATTCTTTTTCACTCACTTATGGACTCTGTGCCTCCATTCTGTTTGAGTCACTCCTAACACTTCCATCTAAGCTTTCTTTACAGAAAATATTAGCTATTGTTCAGGGCTATGTATGGGAAGAAGTGGGTGAAACCCTGTTTGAACTCAGAATAAGAAAATCTCTAGCTGTGTTTGTTGCACAGACTTAAAGCATTCAAGGATACAGACATTCAAGGCAGGAGACACGTACAGCTGAACACTATCTCCCGTGGTGCTACATTTTATCCCTGTACATGGCAGGTGAGCGAGATTTTGACATTCATCCCGTCTTCCATAATGTCAGGATTTCCTATAATGCTATTATTTTTTTCCTGTGACTCCAGGCCGTGTCACATGGTGAGGCCCACTATCGCTCTTGTTATGCCAGCAGAAGGACGCAGGGGACTCACTGTGGATTGGAGCGCTGAGCTTATTCTTTGTTAATACTCTACCATGCAGCATGTTTGATTAATACCAGCTTCTATGGTACGTGAGGGCAGATAGCTGAGATAGTCACGTTACTAATATGTGGGCCGCTGCATTTAATGCAACGCATGTCAATGTAACTTAATGCTAACATAACACATCTTATGATATATTAAAATCATTCTAATACCATATATCCATTATGAAATATTACCCTCCTAAAACCCTCCTAAATCCTCCTAAAATGCGTATGGTAATGTTATGTGGAACAGTCTCACGCTGGCCTGTTTTATCTTGCTGTTACAAGCAAACAGCAAAGAAGCAGAAGTGAGTAGCCTTTCCTTCCAAAGTGGCTTTCAGGGTTACACTGACACTTACAAACATTATCTCCAGCTTGAGCAGCAAGTGACATGAAACATTAACCGTGTACAAGAAGGAACCAGAGTTCAGTAAATGGTTAAAGCTTCTTCTGACCCTGGATATTCTGCATATTCATGCACTGGTTCCTGGCAGTGCTTGTCATTTGGAAAGTAAATTTCAACTCTCTCACATCCACAGTGTGAGCTTGACCCAGACATCAGGACAGGATGGGCTGTACATGAGGGGGACTCCTTATGTGCAAAACTGTATCGGATAATCAACAACAAAACCGAAGAACGAAAAAGGAGCACCCTGAACATGCTAGCCTAGGATGAAAAATGCATTTTGACATTTAAAAACAAGGCTGTGTTTAGGTGTACTGCTAAGCACAGTCTAACCATGTCATGGTGAAATCAATGTATCCCCAAGTGAAAGTTAAGGATGAATCCAGCAAAAGAACTGACTGCTGAGTTGCCCAAACATTGTTTTACTTGCTTATGTTTTGCCAAAATAGCCCCAGTTGCTAGTCTCGGTTAAGACTAGATCTTGCACCAAACCAAAGCCCTACTTGTTGGGCAGGTTGTTGTCTTGCGCCAGTGGAAGGTCCACATAACACGGAACCCCATGCCTCACGTACCAACCCTGGAGCTGAGCAGTAATGAGCCGTCATTCCGAAAGTCAGATTGAAATCTTCATCCCCTCAAAGGCCTGGGAGGAGACGGAGTCCTGCGGGAGTGATAAGCAGCCAAGCCCTGGCATTTATCCAGTGTCCTCTTCTTATCGCCATGGGAACACGGCACCTCCATTGTGAGCCGCTTCAGTAGAGCGGAGATAGGCTCGTGGGGTTTCTCGTCTCCGGGAGCTTGCAATGGTATAGATACTAGATCAATCTGGGCTATTTCAGGGAGGAAAGTCAGGAGTACTCGTGAATGCTCCGTGGCAGTAATCTGCTGCGATGACCTGGCAACACGCAGAGGGTCGCCCCCGAGGTGACAGATTGCAGACGCGCTCCAGCCCAGATTAGTATTTTTAATCAGCATTTTTATAGATCCGCTTTATCCTCCAACACTAAATAATATCCGATTGACAAATGCCGCATTTGGGACACAAATAAACGTTACTGATGAAAACCACTGACAAAATGCATATAATGTCTGCACTCTGTCACATTTCTCCAAGCTAACAAAAGTAAACTTCTGACTTTATGAAACTCTGTGTCATTTTATACTATGCTATTTATGTGACTATAAGGAAACAAATATATTATTTAAAAAAAAATGCACAGGATACCACAGTACATATGCTGGTGAATAAAGGTTGAAATATAAGCATAAAAAGATATGTACATATACAGTATGTGCTCAGACAGGGGTTTTGTATATATATTTAAATCACTGCTTTGATAAATACTATTATCTTCTTGGTCCACAGATGTCACGTGGGTGCTGATTATTTTTGTGTAACTGCACAGGTAGTTCTGGCAGCCTAATAACTGTTGCATATTAATGTGTTTTAATGTTTTATTAAACATTAACTTTCTACTCATAAATAAGCTATCATTCTTATCAGTATAATTTTCCTTGGTTTCCAAACGTGTGCACCTCTCTGTTAATGGTTTCTATGGTAACTTATCAGATTTGACGCATCCAGTGAGCAGCCTGAAGAGATGTTCTATCCTTATAGGGGCTATATTTCTAAGAGCACATTGTAACAACATGTAATTCTAATTAAAATAATTTTCTTGAAATGTGATTGTATATACAAACAGATACCTGAGGGAGATGTGGATTTAATTGAAATTTAATTGATGAGATCTTTTAGGTACGATGGTGCTGGACCATTTTTGGCTTTGTATGTGAGCATCAGTGTTTTGAATCTGATCCACAGGAAGTCAGTGGAGGGACCGTAACAAAGGAGTGGTGTGGGAGAACCTGGGAATGTTGAAAACAAGTCGAGCAGCTGCATTCTGAATCAGTTGGAGAGGACGAATGGCACTCAGTGGCAAACCCGCTAGGAGTGAGTTGCAGTAGTCAAGGCGGGAGATGACGAGGGATTGAATGAGTGTCTGGGTAGCCTGTGTAGAAAGAAATTGACGTATCCTTCTGATACTGAACAGGAGAAACCGACAAGAGCGAGAAAGGTTAGCAATATGTGAGGAAAAGGACAGGTCCATGTCCAGGGTAACCCCAAAGTTGTGAGCAATGACCGAAGGACAGAGCAGTGAGTTGCTGAGAGCGATCACAAGGTTCTGGTGGGGGGATGAGTCAGCTGGGTCACAAACATCTATGTGTTTGTGAGTGTGTGTGTTTGTACATATAAATAATCCATAAACTATTAAACTATTTATGTAGAAGTGTGAAATATACATTTTAAGCACCGTTGTCTGTTTTTCTCTTTATTATTCAGTGCAAAACAAAGCAAAAAATGAAAAATACCAATACATTCTACATAATGTCCCCTTGTTGTGGTATGTTGTATTTCAGAGCTCAGTATATATGAAGATGACGTCAAACTATATGTATAGTTTATATATAGAGTGCTAAGACTATTGTTCTATAGTGCCTGAAGGTAAAGAACAACTTTTATTACAGAAGGAAAAGTTTGTAGCGTAAGCACAAACTAACATGTAAGGCAGCCCAAGCAGGACAAACTTTGCTTACCTTTTCAACTCTGTGACAAAGCAGAATTTCTTAATTATCTCCCCTCTGAGGTGAGGAGGGGAAATAAACGGCTTAGCTGCCACTGCCCAGGGGGCTAAACGAGCTCCGATACACGCGCGGAAGGAAAGGCAAGCGTGCAGAGAGAGGGAAGAAGCGGAGAACTTCATGGCTTATGAAACAGCAGATAGTAAACTCGGGTACAAAACTTTCAGCAAACGCAACATTAAATATTATCTCTGTTGTTAAAGGTCACCTACACTGTGGGTAATTGGAGAGCTAATTAATTTGGAGGCACTCCATACTGAGTGCCTTTGTTAAACATACTCAAAAAATCTGTATACGCAGAAACTGATGGCACTTCTGAAAGGGGTTAACAGGGTATATAGACTGGAAGGACAGAGTACTCCAGCAAATGTGACACACCTCTTTAGCAGCTATGTATAGATTTGCTTTGATTAGCTTAGGTTTAGCAAGCTGGGCTGATATGTTCAGCACCTGGCCTTGTCCACGAGCAAACTCTTTGTCAAGCGAACTGAAAAGATGTCCTCACTGACTGGCAAAACTTTAAAAGAAACTTGAGATTTTCATATTAATTCAAGACTTCGAAACAAAATCCAACAAAAATCTGACAGGGGAATCCAAATCATCAGAAACCGGTCTTTGATTTCAAGTGTAGTACCATTTCTACCACTACTTTACAATTTGATTATTTAAGAAGATAGTTTGGCAAATAAGGATGGAACTGATGGCAATATACAGTACGCTCACCGGCTACTTTAGTAAGTTCATCTGTTCAACTGCCCATTGAATTTAATCAACTGCATGTAGCACAATGAATGAAGTCCTGCAGATACAGGTCAGGAGCTTCATTTGATGTTCACATCAAACAGCAGAATGGGGAAAAAGGTGATTTAAGTGACTCTGAACATAGCATGGTGCTAGAGGGGCTGGCATGAGTATTTCAGTAACTGCTGATCATCTGGGATTTTCACACACAAAAAAAGTATAGGGCTTACAGAGAATGGATCAAAAAAGAAAAAAAAATATCCAATGAGTGGCGATTCTCTCGATGAAAGTGCCTTGTTGATGGTGGAGGTCATAGTAGGATGGCCAGACTGGATCAAGCTGATGCTAAAAGCCAAGCGGTGCAAAAAGCCAGATGTTGTAAATGGTAGAGTGCCGACAGTAACTCGATACAACCAAGGTATGCAGAAAAGCGTCTCTGTACGCTCAACACATTGAAGCAAATGGGCTGCAGCAGCAGAAGACCACGCCGAGTGCCACTCCTGTGCCACTCCTGTCACTTCCTGTTGTACGGTGGAAAATTAGGCAAAATGATGGCTGGTCAGAAGAGTCTCAATTTCTGCTGTGTGTTGTTTTTGATTATGTCCATCCCTTTTGACCACATTGTAGCCAGCTTCTGATGGCTACTTCCAGCAGAATAATGTGCAAAAAGCTCATATCTCCAAGTGGCTTCTTATACTTGACAATGAGTTCACTGCAATGAAATGGCCTCGAGAGTCACCAGATCTCCGTCCAAAAGAGATCTGGGATGTGGTGGAACAGGACTTTCGCATCATGAAGGTACAGTGATTCCACTGATTCCATCATTTCAGCTTGGATGAAATTCTCTGGAGTATTTGAAGCACATTGCTGAACCCAAGTCATGAAGAATTAAGGCAGTTCTGAAGGCAAAAGCGTGTCCAACCCAGTACTAGCAAGGTGTACCAAATAAAATGGCCAATGAGAGTATATACAGGAAGACATCTTGGCAGAAGTCACGTCAGCTTTGCAGTGATACACTGAGATTTCACTGGGGGTGGGATGAGGATTCTGAGCTTTGCCTGTTCTAGGTCTAGGGCTAGTTTTTTTCTACCTTCTACAGCCTAACCAATTTGTAGTGATGCGCCTTCATGCAGAGCACATAAAAATCCGACTTTGAGTTGAGGCGTCTCCCTCGAGAGTGTGCCAGGTTCTTTTTTTCCCCTCTCAAATCGTTCCTGTGGAAACCGTTGCTTCAGAGGGATCGTTGAGAAACTTAAAGGAAAAGAGGATCCCTTGGGCGCTGTATCACAGTACCGTTTGACAGAAGAGATTCTCACCATGAAGAACAAACAGTTCCAGAGTTCTTGAATTCAAAGGGCTTGTTCCCACATGTCAGTATGTGTAGGGTTCATTAAAGTCACCTGGACTTGGTCTCCCAATGCTTCATACTGCTGCTGTCATGTGCAGTTTCTATCTGTCTGTCTGTCTAAACCTTTCACCTATTACACATAACTGGTTATTTATTTCAGGGCCACAGTGAGCCAGAAGCCAGTCCCAGGAAGCACATGGTGCTAGAAAGCTCAGGGACACTCTGGGTGAGATGGCAGCCCATCGTAGGGCATACCTAGTCAGACACACACTCACACACCATGGGCAATTTTGAGATACCATTTCATCAAAAATGTTTCCGTGTTTGTTGTTTGTTGTTTTGCACGAGTAACCCAGAATCTCTGGAAAAAAGCAATGTGAACGTGGAGAGAACCTGCAAGCTCCTGCAAAGAACTGGGTGCAGGGATCAAACCCATAACCCTGGAGATGTGGGCCAATAGTGTCACTCACTATTAAGAAATTGGTGACACCTTACATGAGGAATGTACACTCATACTTAATGAATTAATTAACCAGTGCTAAGTGTTTCTTATGTGTTGATCCCATGTTTGTTTACCACTCATAACGCGCCATGTATTTCATTACATTCAGTTACTATATTTCTTCACAAAAGCTCTAGGAGCCCAAAAAATGTGGATTGCTATACATAGCTCCCCACCTCTCCCCCAACCCCGACCCTGGGGAGGTGTTGTAATAATGTCCGGGGGGAATTAATGACATTGTCAGCACAGAACCGGCTTGTTATGGTCGCTCCTGAGTCTCAGTCCCCAGCAATGATACCATGATCTAGCCCCCGAAACATCTCCTTTGGTAGACAGCCCATTAATGCTCCAATATATATATGCTGATACGACAGAGATACAGGGACAGTGATGTCTCTTTGGGCCAGTGACAGCTGCGGAAACAAGCCAGTCTGGTTGGGAGAAGGTTCTAGAATAAATGAGCCAATACATCCACAGATAATGTGTCAACAACTCATATATTTTATTGTTTATTTTATTACTTCTACCTCTAGATGACCAAACATGGACATTCTAGATTCCTTACTTCTGTAAAGTTATAAAGTAATAAATGATTCAAGCAGGGAGTAAATAGAATGGGAGGATGATTATATACATTGACAGAAATTCATTTGAACCCAGAAACATTCCTGCTCTTGCTTTATGTGTAGGGGCCCTGGATTGGTCAGAGAAGCTCCGCGGTGAAGCAACGTTTCACCAAATAAGGATGCGATGAAGAGACAGACCAAAGTCGGCTAGGCATTTTAGCATTCCTTTTGAACGCATTCTGCTGATTGATTCCAACATCAATAATGTATCTGAAAACACGTTATAAAAAACATAGGGATAAAAAAAATAAGAAAGGGAAGAGGGCGAGGTCTTCAGAGAAGTGCCTCTGCAAGTGTGTGGCGGCCCTAATGAAGCTTGGCGTCCCTGTGCCATCTGCTTATGAGACTGATTTACAAGTGTGTTTAGTGAAGCCTCCCGCTTCAGTGCCATAGTCCTCACTCACAGAAATGTCCCATCACTCACCTTTCTCCCTCCAACTTTGATCTATACCAATATGCTTGTTATTTACATGGCCAAAAAGGGAGGGCTGGTTCAGTCAGAGCCCTCAAAGCCGTACTCTAGATCCCAGCAGTGTCGGGGTGTTGAAAGGTCGACGCCTCTGTTCCAGCCCGACCTGCTGTCATTGGCCACGTGGGCTTTATGCTAATCCGCCCGCCAGCCTCGTCACCATGCATCCCCCCCCCACCCCCCCCTCCCCCGCTGTCAGCGACCTGCTGTCACTCGTGGGCTCTTTGGCGGACCTCAGTTGGCGCTCTCTCTGCATAAGCACGCGCAGAATCATGGCAGAGCGATATAGGACAACTAGAAATTAGGGACGGGATGAGGAATAATTGAGTGTTTGGGTTCCGATGGGCCGCATAGTCCGGATTACGTCAATGGCCCATATTGTGCAAGCAAATATGCTCAACTTTGTTTCTTTTCTCAAATTTAGATTTTTTAGAAAGAAAACGTTACTTTGACCCCCAGAAGTGAAAATGGATTTTGCAAATCCCCAACTAAAGTAGGATCAATGCAGATATCTGGGGGTTTTGGAATGGGGGAGGCTTGCCACAAACTGCAGCCAGAACACAGGGTAATCGGCAGTGTTCATCTGAGTTGTTCATTTGACTACTACAGTTACACTACTAGCCTCAAGATCAGTAGAGCGGCCTGATATGCTTCAGTTACAGGAGTCTGTTGCCATCCTTATTAGTCGAATATTAATGACTTGTGGTCTGCATGGATTCCGTAATGGCAGAAGTCATGCTCAGCTGATATGTTTTGCAGCAACTTCAAACATTTCAATTTGAAATAAATCACTGCTTGTTTAGCACAATAGTGGAAAAACAACATCGCAATCAACGCCACAGTCTGGGGGAAAAAAAATGGAATGGGAAAAATGCAAATCCAGTCTAGTTTGTCCTTGTTCAACCTTGTTCTTGCTTGGCATCGAAAATCGACATGCAAGACTTGCTCTGGGCAGAAACGGAGCAGGGTAACACGGGGCAGGGGGGAGGAACAGGGATTTTATTTGGGAACGGGAGCGATGACAGGTGTAACAAAAGCAGCGGGACGGAATGAAAACAAAGGACGGCCATGTCCACACAAGGACAAGGGAGAATCAGACACAGAAACCCCGAGCAGGGCTGGGCTGCCTGTCACAGACTGGGTGTGCTTACTGCAGTCCTACAGGTAAAACTTAACTTAAAGCTTTCACCTTGAATGCTCTATGAATACCTTCATTATGTGTAAGGATAAGAAAGAATAAAGCAGTACAGCATCTTTTATTGGCAGTGATAAGGCATTATCATGTTGATTATAATACTTCATAAGCTCCAATGAAGTTCTCATCTTTAACGCACTGTAGATACCTTCATAATACATTATAATGGTCAGTATGAGAATTAATCATGCTTTCTAGTGCATTATGAAGGTATCTATAGTTCATGGTAGATGGAAACCTCATAAAACTATAAATTATGATAATTCATAATAAATATGGATATAATGTGTCATGCCTTTTATAGCCATGATTATAATGCTCTATGAATGCATTATAATGTGTAATAAATGTTTTCATAGAAAATTACCATTACCATTATATCCTTATATTCAAGCATCACAGGGTAAGTTTAAGCATGGAAATCAGAATCAACAAACTAACTACAACAAACTACAAGTCATTGGCCTCATTTGCATTACGACGAGGCAGCATCGGGTTGATTTCAGGAGCCAACAGAGATACGAGAGACAGGAGAAGAGTGGTGGAATCCGGAAATAAGCATAAACTTTATGCAAATAATTTGCGACAATGTGGGGCCGGAACAGCTGGCTTGATCTCCTGCTTCCTAACTGGCTAATTATCTTACTGTCGCACAGGACTCACAGAGAATGAAGGGGAAATCACTGCTATATCATTCGCCCTCATTTCCTGTGACATGCAGACCAAGTCCTTATGGCGCTCTGTAGATAATATTTGCATCATTAATACTGTAAGTATAGCTCAGCAGCTACATTATCAGGATATCAAGAACTTATGTGTTAATTAATGGAGCGTCAATATATACAGCAGGTACACTGTCTAAGAAAAGTAAGTATAACTTACGCGTTAATTTCTCCTAACAAGAAACTAAAAAGTAACAAGTTTTACTCATGGAGTTACAGGGGATGGACAAAGTAACACAATGACAGTTACATAGCTTAGCATAACAGAGCAGCCTCTGGGAAGAGTTCTGGATCAGGAGTTGTTTTCAATTGGATAAGAAAGAATAAGAAAAAATGTATATTTTGCAAATGGAATCTATGCGGGGTTAGTTTCACTATTGCTATTGCATATTTATCCAGCTCTTTTATGGCCCTTCAATGACTGAGGTGCTCGTAAAATATCTCCGTGGCAACTGAGGATTTGAACAGAGCATTGTTAATTCTGACTCCTTTGTAGAATATCAAGCTGCATCTAAGAGAAAACGTGTATTGTAAAGTAAGTTTCTTCTGATCACACCACTCAGTCTGAAACAAATCATAGATATGGGTAGCATACAAAGTTCACGATCAAACACTTCACACAGCCACTGGCAATAAAAAAAAAAAGTGCTTTTCTGGTCCTGGTGTCACCGTGCCTTTAATGTACCACAATTTTCCTACATCTCAGTCCGGCTGCATGCTTCTTGACACTCATTGTTTGATCTAAATTGTAATTAAAGTCTTATTTGTTACTTCAGCTGAGACAAATTCCAGGTTTGGCAAAATCTGTGATTAGCACTTATCACAATAGAGTCACAGTTGGTGTAGGCACATTGCTAATTAAACTAACGTCAGCAACAATGATTGCTCTGCCCTTCCATTTTTAGGACCGGATTGCAGAATAGGACTCTATGCCCATCAAAGAGAGTTTCAGGGCACACACTTAAAGCATGTCTGCTTTGTGCATTTTTTACTAATAAACCATGACTACTTGCGATCATGGAAATGCTACAGACATTTCTGTTAATACTTTCTATGAAGCCCATATTCATAAAGTCTAATAACTTTCATAATGCATCACAATGATCAATATAAGAATTAAGGATGCTTTGTGCTGCATTATGAAGGCGTATATAGTGCATTATAGACGAGACCTTCATAGAGCATTCATAATGTATAATACACATGACTATAATGTGTTATGCCTTTTATAAATACTTTATACATGCACTGTAATGTGTTATGAAGGTATGTGTAATGCAGTATAATAACAGCTTTCAGTAAAGTACTACCACATTCCTCAGCTAATGATACTTCTTGCCTCTGTGGGGACAGACCTGTTTGGTACATTTAGAAGGAGCAGGCCCCTGAAATACCCATGCTACCTTCAGACTAAGATTGACTAGAAATGGCTTTGAAGCGTTGTAGCTATTTTAGGCTTCTCAGTCTAGAATAAATGTCCCTCAGCTAGGCTACTCCTGTCCAGTTCCCTAAAGAAAGGCGGGACATTTTACAGAAGTTACTCGTAGTCCAAACGGCCTGGGAATCAGACACCACAGGACACCTTGCAAGCAGAAATCCAACAGCAACCACAAGTTACACACCAGCCTTGGAAACAGCTGGAAGAAGAACCAACCAAACAGTATATGCAGTACTCATAATATAACTAAATTCCTAATAACCAATGCTTACTTCTTCAAGATCAAAACTAATTAATGTAGCTAGCAATAATACCCCCCGCAAAATAAATAAATAAATAAATCTTCAACACATGCCTTTTTCGGAGAGACAAACGCGGAATTGATTCTTTAGTTCTTTTTCAGGAGTAATCAGCCTTGGTCTAATATTAGACAAAATCTGTGCATCTGTAGTGCTGATTTTTTCCCCCCTGAACATAATGACATAAATGGGCCATTGTCGTTAGTGAGTGTAGAATAAATTAAGGGTAATTGAGGGTACCCTTGAAGGGCTCAACTGCATACACTGCTTCATAGCAACTAGCGCTTTGCTGGGAAGGGCCAGCGACAAGGTTCTCAGGTTCTCCTCATTATGCTGAGTACCCAGCTTTGGGGGCGGATGGACTGGTTAAATGCTGCTAATTGCGTACGGCCGCCTCCAAGGTCACCTGCCTCAAAACCTGGCCCCGGTGGGGATTCTTTGATTAAATATTAACGCAGTGGAAAACGGGGCATGTTTTACACAGGAATGTAAAAACGAGGGGGGGGTGGGACCCGGGACTGGATGCCAGGATGCACGGGAGGCATTTTATTCAAGGCCCATTAAGGGTTTTTAGTATGGTGCTTGGGCCAATGTGACCAAGCATCTGGAACACAGCTTAGAGCAGCTGCCAGTAACATTTTAATAAAGGAAGCTTACTAAAGTTTTCAAAGTTACATGGGACCAGCCTGAGGGTGGATGGAAGTCTGGAGTATTACAGTCGCCAGATTCATTTTGGGATCTTATTCCTTCACCCCACCTTCTGACCTTTGGCTGAAGAGCTCAGATCAGACCTGAAATGTTAAGATCTGAGCCTCTCAGATGGAGGTCAATGACTAGGGTTACCACCTAATCCATGTCAGAAAGTACACTTTGAACTACTTCAGGTTTTACAAACCACTTTAAAACTGAAAGGCTCTTGTGCTTGGCTAAATAGATCAGTTCTTGTGCTCTGACTGGTTTGTTTCCTTGTTCGAAAGACTCATCCAGCTGTTTCACATTAACATCGGTGATACATGTATGATAATAGGAGACTGACCAATCAGCACACAGCAAGAACTCAGTGCTTAAGTGGAATCCAGGTCCTTTTAATTGAAATAGTATCTTACAAATCCTTAACTAGCACAAAGTGTCCTTTCTGTCACAGATTAGATGGTAAACCTATCAGTGACTCTAGCTGGGTCTCTGGGGATCAACACAATATTATTCAATATTATTTATTAAGCTGCATTAAAACAAAAGTATCTGACGTGTAATTTAGATAACAGAAAATGCTTCATACTGTAAAGGTGCTGCTTTATCCTGGTAAGTGGTACCTCTTCACTTTCACTAACTAATATGGTAATGGTGACATCACCACAAGGGCAATGGGATGCCCACAGAGTCAACCTTGAGCTCAGTCTATAACTGCTGTGTCGCTAACTCAATACTATTTAACCATTAGCAATTACTGCCTGATCCATTATTACCAGAGGCATCCATTTACTTTGATCACTGTAAGAGGACTCTATAAGCCAGATGTGACTGGGGGAGGGGGGGGAGTGCAGTATTACACCTCAGGTACCCTCTGAGTTTGAGGCGTGACCTACAAATTAGGCACTGAATCTGAGAGAGGATGCTGGAGAAGCTAGGCAGTTCTGGGTGCAATGTCAGTAAGGGCCACTCTGATTTCCTGTTAAGTATAGTATAACTATAGTATAGTATAGTAGTTAAGTATAACAGTGAATTCACTATGTCGACGCATTATTTACAATGCAGCTAATTACCACCCAGAACCGCCAGAAACATCTGAAACTGCATAAATGCCTGACATTCATGCCGATATTTCGTTATTTATGACAATGCAAGAGGCGTTGATGTAGCCTAGCTGAGTGAGTTGATGTAAAACAATGTTCCTGTCTACCTCAGATTCTGGGCAAACCAAAATGGACGGGGATGCCATGTGACGTCCACAGCTTTGTCACTGGGGCGGTCTAGAGCGATTCCGCTGTCATTTGTCTTCATTACAGGAATTAGTTGGGGTCAGAAGGAATTCATCTTCTGCAAATTTATTTACGCTTTATTCGGATTAATAAACGCGGCGGGGCTCAGGGCGGTGACTGAGACGTAACAGATAGTCTAAGCGCGGTGTGGAATGTGTCCGTGTGCTGACAGCCTCGCAAAGCCGAGGCAGCTGGACAGTGACAGAGTACCCCGAGTTACAGGCCACCTCAAATACGTTCTTATCAGCTGTTCCTTATTTATTTTAACCGGTCCTCTCCGCACCTTGAACCAAGGTATAGTTCATACATGGGTGCGGCCTCCAGTCAGCCACCTCACACGGTCCGGCATGCAGAACCGACTCATCGATAGACTTTGACCTTGACCACAGTTTACACTTTGCTTTTAGAAAGCAGGCCCATTCCTTCTGTTTTCTACAATGATAACGTTCCCAGTGTTGGGCAGCCAGTTAACCTTGGACCCCTAGAGATTTTTGGCTCACTACTTGGGAGTTCTTAATCCCTCTCCTCCGTTGTCTTCTGCCATTTTTCATTCATTCTTTCTTTCTGTTTTCCCTGTTTCATGTATTATTCTATATAAATGTTGTAGTAATGTATTTCCACACACCCATGTCAAGTGCCTTCAGGCGACCCTTTAGTGAAAGGTACTATATAAATATAGAGTGAATTGAATCTTCTATGACCTCACCCAGCACAGGGTGGCGGTGAACCTAAAGACTATCCAGGAAAATGCACTTGGGGGGGGGGGGCGGGGGTGCCAGACCCTCTCAGGGCATTTTTATAGGTGCCTGATCAAGCTACCCTCATGTTTTTTGACTGTGGGAGGTAGCCAGAGTTCCCAGAGGGAGCCCACATGGGTACAGAGGGGGAATGTGGAGAATGTGAACACTGAGTAGCAGCCAGGAGGTGAATTCCCCGATGTGCTTCCCAGCTGCGCTTTGGCTCGGGTGCGTTTAAGCCATTTCAGAGCCTTTAAAGAGATAAGAGCGGTAATGAGGTCAAATCTGGCAAAGGACTACAAGTCGATGACACGGCCAAGCTCGCCAGCGCTGTCTTTCCATTATATCAAGTTCCTGTAGCTCGCATACCAGAAGCCATCCACTGAAGGGTAGATAATATGTAGAGAATATGGTGTATTTAAATGGCATTGAATTTTGGGTAGACTTCAAATAAGATGTCTGATCTTCAGTTTTTTTTTTTTTTTCGGTGGAAATGTGTGTGTGTATGTGTGGGGGCGGGGGGGAGTCACTCTGGAGCAGGGATTTTTGGAGCTGTGCGTCATAAATGTCGGACACATTAAACAAATGCTAATGTTCACTCAAAGGTCTGTCCCCAGTGCTGGACACATTCGCATCACCCCAGTAAGAGACTTTGATAGCACGGAAGGGTGATCTACATGCTAGTCGCCAGGGCTCCTTTCGGGGGTTAAACCCTTAGCTTGATCTCTAAGACCCCCTGGGATTTGACAGTGACCATGCTGGTACTGGTAACACTTAAACACTTAAAGTAGTCATTATTCTGCATCACACATACCTTTACACCATTATAATGCATTCATAAAGTATTACAAAATATTTAAATATTTTATAAATATTTATAGCCATCTTTATAAAACTTTATGAATGTGTTACAATGAATCATAAGAACAGTTATTAGGCTTTATGAATATGGGCTTCATAGAAAGTGTTACCGAAATTCTCTTTAACAACCCCCTGTGCAGTTATTACCACTGAATTTAATGTAGCAATCTTTGGATTGGTCGGTATGTTCAGAGAGACTGTGAGAGGCTTGGGCTTTCACACAGAGCTAATTTTTAATGCGCTGGTAAATGCAGATGATCCCTTAAAGGGATGTTCGAAATGGCTGAAGCAATCAGACATATAACTGACAGTGACAGCATTAAAAATAATGTGACAGAACAAGATTTATAAGACTTATAAATACTCTGAGTCACCATGGCCGGCATTGGGCTGCTCAGTAATTACTGGGTTCTGTAATCTGTGAGTAATGAAGTGGTTTTATTGGCTGTGTTTTTAGTCAATGCTGCTGTCTGGCTGCTAGTAACAGTGCTGCTGTCAGGCTGTGATCTGGTTCCATTTGCATTTGTCTCAGTCGCTGTCGTTCTGAGTCATGTGGAGTTAGAGGTGAGAATAGTTTTGTTAGTCCTACTGAAACTGAGAAAGAGCTATGCTTTGTATTTTATTCAGAAACGTGCTGTGCAGCTGCCTCTTTTGGGGGTGTTGGACAGAGCCATGTGAAAAGCAATGCCCTCAATGACAGAAATGCTGTACACTCAAGAATTACGAAGAATGAGCCATCCATTGGTGGAATCATCAATCAGCTTCCAAACCCAGGTCACCTGACTCTCCCTGCCAAGACTGCCATGCGGCAATCGGCATATTAAGTTGAGTTACCATTACTAATTTTGATTTAAAGTACAGACTTGTCCTGAACAGCTATCATCCCATGATTCTGACATTTAAAATCGGCTTACGTCTTATTTCACCTGTCTGGTCACTTGCTCCCATGTAGGATTGATATCAATTACAATAAATGCATGTTTACCTGCTTAAAATCCACTGGGAGTGCAATCACTTGCTTCCTTACCTGACACAACAAACTGACAAAGCAAAACACAATGCAGCGCCATACAGACATTCATGTTGCCGTTTCCTTAAATGTCTCTGGTCATGACTTTTTATATGCGTGGTTTTTATAAAGTTTCTGCAACACTATGAATACAATTTTCGCTCATAAGAATGCATTGCCTCTGACAAAGCATTAAATTCAATTACTGTCAGACACAATAACTGGCCGCGGCAAACCGCAATTCGTTATCACAATACGTGTTGCTTCCACACAGTTTTTGCGCTCTCACATTTTAAATTTATGAGGATGAATAGCAATCGGGTCCAGATAACGGCAGGAGGCAGGCTGACTCGACCTAAATTGCTTTTTTTTCAGAAATGTATCTTCATGAACGAAATGCAAGTTTCCTGCGTGTATCTGCGCGGCACAATCAGTGAAATGTTAAGCGCGAAAAATCGGGGGAAATGTTTTTTGAGAGGAAATCGAGTGCGGCCATTGTCGCCCGCGAGACGCTGTTAAGGGGCGTCATGGAAACGGGAGCATTGTTACGGCGTAATAATAATCGCGGCAATAAGGAGCAGGCAGGCAGAGGCGGCAGGCTGCAGTTGGGTATTCAGACAGCCATCTTCTTCTGAGGGGATCGTTTTTCATTTTGATGGCAATGTGCTGGGAGTATGTGATAGGCCGAAAGAGGCATATTAATGGATTCATCATTTCCGCTTTTATTGTGTTTTCCCTTTGTTATGTACTCTGTTGATTCCTTTCTTCCACTGCTCCCAATTTGTTCTTGTTCAGAGCTGGCAAAGGAAAGTAAGATAGCTGGGCAGAGTTTAGAAAAAAAAGATGACAGGAGGTGTAAGTGAATGGCCAAGGCATCCACTACAACATAAATAAACAACTCCTCAATCCTTATCAGAAAGCAATTTGTTCCATTGTGGAGATAAAGTCTGTGCATTCCATCATTATGAAACGCCTGTCCGCGCTCGGAAACGGACGGCGGATTCGGCTCCCTGGGGCGAAGCGGGGTGAGAGCTCAGCTATCTCTGAGCGGGATCTCGCCCCGCTCGTCCGGAGATGCGTGTGCAGGCCCGGCTACTCACGCCGCCCGAGGTACACAGCTGCGGATGGAAATTAAATGGGATTTTCCCTGGCCACGGCCCACTACGTCCTTGCCGTTCATCACTTCCTGCGCCTGAGCCAATAATAGGCTCCAATCGCAAGCTTGTTTTCTAAGGCTGTTTGTTAGAGAGAAATATTTCTTGTTGTGTTTACCCCTTTCCCAAGGAAATAGTTCTTTTAATCCACAAATTATTCTCAAACCATTTCATTTAGACACCGAATAGTTCGATAATACTAGTAGCAGTTCTACAAGCATTTACAGTTGTAGGTGAGCCATCTAAAGCAGGAAGATACAATAAAAACCACCCATTTGACAGAATGTTTTATGCGTAGGTTTTCTGTCTTCACGCAAGTAGCTTTGTTCCTAGATGAAAAGATTTGTTGCTATTGGAGGACCGTTGCCTGTTCTTTATGCAATCATAGGTCGGAAGACATTAGCTTTGCTGCGTTACTTATGGCATCATCCCCGTGTTCACCGGTCACCATTTGCATCACACAGAAGGACAGAATTGTTAACAAGCTTTGACCTTTTATCGCAAGCACTAGATACAAATGGGATGTTCCTCGGCTGGTGAAGGCTCTTTGAAAGTTTCGCATTTCGGTGCGTGACTTGCAGGAAATGAAGCCCGTCGGAGCGAGAGTGTGGGGAGAGGTCAGGGGAGGCGTACCTTAAGAGGCCATCCATTCTTCACAAGCCTCCTCCCAAGGTAAAGGCACGCCAAGGTGAGCTCCGTGGATGTGGACGGAGTAAACAAACCGCGGCGCTGTTTGGGCTCAACGAGAAGACGGGAGGCTAATCTGCGTGCGATAGAGTTGCTGGCGCCACTGTCCGCCCGAGATAATGAAGCAGCAAGCGAGATAGAGCGGCTCGTTATATACATGGCTGCAGAATAATTGGGTGGAGCTGCTTGGGGTTAGCTTTCAGGAGGGGCCTGTTCCTGTCTGGTGTAAACATAAGTGATTTATTATTCAAAGGGACAGTGGCTCCCAAACAGACAAATGATTTGGGCGGGAGGAGGGGAGGGTGCGAATTGGAGCTAGGGCTACAGAATAAATGGGGCTACAGTAGAGCACAGGATTATGCATTTAAATGCTAAGAATTCTGACCCCAAGCATGAGGCTGTATTTTTCCTTACAGGCAAAGAGGGCCGGGACAGTAAGAGAATCCACTGGAGAAGAGGCAGGAAGACCATCCAGGGAGAAAAAAATCATCCTCTGCTAGGAATGTCAGCCTGGATTCTTCCTTCCAAGCCCTACAGAGTGTTTGAAGGTCTAGCAAGGAATCAGCACTGTAATTACAGTAGTGCTGCAAGTAAGCCTCACTCACTGTAAGCAAATCAGCGGCATCAGCCCGGCACGCTCCACTTTCCCGCTATGTCTGCGGCACCTCTTATTACATACTGTGTCGAAAATGGGAATCTGGTTTGTTGGTATGTCTGCCTCAGTGTAACGGATTTAGCAAGGCTCACTGTGCGCCAATTTTCACGTTACGTAAAAAAAAAAAAGTTCAATTATAGACACAGATGACACCCAGAACACATGGAATCTGCTTTGTAAATTACAGAGGAGTGAAGCCTTAACTTTTCAAGGTGTCTTTTCAACAAGCAAAGTAGTTTAGCTGGACTCACCCACACACACACGCATGCAAAAATCCATCCGCTTTTAAAGTTTTATCCTTGTAAGGGATGCTGGAGGGGGGCAGTGCCTACTACAGGCATAACTCTCACTTCCTGTCCGCCATATCCACCTGACCCTCCACAGTCCACGTATTCATATCATTATGGGGACTCTCCAATCATTTCCATCGGCATAACCCTAATCCCCACTATAACAACCTTAACCCCTAGCCAGCCCTAACCTTAATCATAAGTAACCAAATAAAATACAAGAGTTCTGACATTTTAGATTGCAGTCACAGATTTTTATAAAATTAGATATCGCCATGTAGGGACTGAAAAAAAAAAACAACTACAACGTTAAAATAACAGGTTTTTATCACATTGTAGGGACATTTGGTCTCCATAATGTAATATATACATAAGCAACACACATACACAGACAGACACACACAGACACATCTGTTTAGGAAATATATGGTGCTTGGATAATAGCCTTATCTTATCTCTCCTGTTTCCTCCCTTTATCTTACCTCTCATTGCTAACCCTCCTTTTAACACTCCCAGCTGCCTCTTGTTTACTCCTTCATTAGTCATGCATGTGTTTCCAAGTCCAGTCTTCCCCAGTCCAGTCATTGATGTCAAACCTGCATATTGCCAGGACCTTCTCATGTTCCTTCTTACCGTTCTGTATTCCTTGTGATCCCATATATTTCCTGCATTTGTTCTTTAAATCCAATAAAGCCCCTTTTATTTGGCAGTCACGCCCGCTCCCGAGTCCTTCATCCCTCGCTGCATGGCTGTAATCCATCACAGTGCACACACTACCACAATCATGAGTGTCTTTGGGAGAAAATGAAACTCTACACACAAAGATAGCAGAGGTAGGACTCAGACCCCCAATCCTACAACCTACTGAATCACCCTGCTTTGTACATTCCATACATATTATATACAGTATTATACATATAATTCAATATAACATGAGGATATCAAAAGCATCTTTTTTATATATATGAAAGTAGCAAGGTTCCCAATAAAACTACAACATTCTAATTTTCACTGGTCAGAATTTTATTTATTTTTTTTATCTCTGTTCTCTATTACTCTTGGTGCTTTTCCACTTCCACCAAGAACCGAGCTGTACCGAAAACTGATGGTTTTCCACCTTAAATATCCAAGCTGTACCTGAGGCATACCACTAAGAGGTGATTTTCCATTGTAAATCACGCAAACC
>JAODKL010000027.1:3568140-3604449 GCA_026780765.1 Petrocephalus schoutedeni | reverse complement strand
TGGGGAGCTCCACACCCCCCCCCCCCCCCTAAAAGCTGCAAAGCTGCCCGGCTCGCCTCCTGCGGGAGGTGCCTCACCACCGTGACAAATTCCAATCGCAGCCCTCAGCCGTTTGCCTCTCACTGGGCTGGCGTGGGTGTCGAGCTGCCACCAACTTCCTCATCTCAAGAACACAACCCTGAGCACCAAAGCCTGTGAGTAAAGACATTTTTCTCTAAATAATATATAGGGTTTTCTTTCTGACAGAGGACTCCTTTAAATAATTATTAAATATTGCATGTAATTGTGCAAAGCATAATATATATATATATATATATATATATATATATATATATTTCTGCAATGTAACCTTACACACTTTATGTCGAAAACATTTCTAGGCCACAAATTAAGAAGAAAAAGTCTCTGAGTCCTCCATTGCTTGCTTTCCTTGGCACTGTAATTTTATTAAAGCTGTACAATCCTGGGACTGGGGAAATAAACTTGTTTGAAGTGACTGGGTGGGTCGTGGAAGTGGCTGAAAGCTGACACTGCAACCTGAGCTTGGACCAGAAGTGTACTCTGTCTTATTGCAGTGTTTCCCAACCCGGTCCATGGGGACCCCCTCACCAGGCTGCATTTTTGTTCCCTTCCCACCCTCCAAGCTGGGAGAGAACAAAAACTGTCTGGGGTTCCAAGTGGATTGGGAAAGACGGCCTTATTGGACTGCTATGGAACTGAGAGGGGGTGAGGGGTGGGGTCAGGTTTGGGGGATCTGGAAGTCAGCATGCATTGACTGGAATGGTTAGATGGAGCTTTGAAAGGAGCATGGAGTTCAGTGCCGGTATAGATGAGGACTGGGAATAACCAGTCAGCCAGTACAGTGATGGGTTAGATGGAGGTTAATGGAAGCCAGAGCCCAAAGGGAGTTGCTGTAATCAGGGCAGATAAGCGCCAGAGTTTATCCTCGAGGCTAGATGGGGCAGGTACTGCCTGTAACCAGCAGGGCCCCTCAGAGGTCGGCTCTGCGCGGATAACGAAGCGGCGCGGGTCAGGTATCCACCTCTGCACGCTCGACAGCCGGACCACGGGAGACTGGAAGGCGGGGAGAAGACTGGGAAGCTGGCTGCGGGACGGACGTTTATATAAACACTAGAGCATCGTGAAAAGCCGAACGAGACGGGCTCCTTCTGGAATGATCTGTTGACATTGACAATTATTATTCGATACACTCAAAACACAAAAAAACAGGAATAGTGCACTGGTTCCGGGTGATGGATATTTTGACAATGGCTGTCCTTCCTTCAGATTTAGAAGTCAGTGGTAACGTGGTTTGAGAGCAGACCTTTACAGGAAATGATGTATTCAGAGTGGCAGCCCAGTTGCTCCACCGGCCTCCTGCACCATGATTCGATTTGATCCACTCTGTCAATTTATCATTCTGCATTTATTGATTTACTCACTACGGAATTGAATTGTCATCCAGTTGCCAGATGACTCAGTTCCCGCCCCAGACCCACCTTTTCGACCCATTGGTGATCTTATACTAGTGTTCCCCCCCAGGGAATTTAACTTTACTGCTAATGCAGTCAATGTCCTTTTAACAACTTCCGTAGATTAAACCTTGTAGGGTTTTGTCATGTGTTTTTAACTGCTGGTGTCATGTCTTTTTGTACGTGAGACAGGGAGGTACAAATTTAGTAGCCAGCATGACTGTCTGAGTATTTTATGCCTGATTATTTTACTGATTGATGGTTGATTGGATGATTCCTCTTATTTGTGTTCATTGATATATTCATTTGCTTATTGTAGTCACGGTGTGTTTTTCCCCAATCATCATGAGTACTAAAAGAAGTGTCATGATCAGCCCCACCCGCGCATCTTTTGCCCTGTGTTTCCCTCAGGTGTGGCTTAATTAGCCACTCCTGAGTCTTGTTAGTCTTACCACCATGTAATTTACCCCCTTGTTAACCAATCACCGTATGCCTAGTGTTTGATCCTTGATTGGTTCCGTTTAAAAGTCTTAGTCTTGCGCTCCCTGTCTGGTCATTGTGGATGTTGCTTGCCGTATTGACCTGTTTGTGGCCCTGACTCTGCCTGCTAGTAAATGCCTTGTGAGGGGTTTGCCTGTCAGCTTGCAGTATGGGTCGTTCCTCCCCATGACGACGTGACAAGAAGTCAGTGGCAAGAAAGGGATGCTGACTAAAGGAATGATAGCCTGTCTCTTAAGTTAACAGCTTTACGGTCATGTGAGATAGTTTTGACAATCATGTTTGCTAAATCAGGAGCCTGGAACAATATTTGAGAATAAAGGAAAAACAGACAAACTGTCTAAATTAAACAGGGTCCTCAAGGGGGGTGGGAGGGGTGTTGGTCAGGGTTGGAGCTTATGTCAGACAAAATAAGGCAATGTTTCTCAACCCGTTCCTTGGGAACCCCCAGACGGTCCACGTTTTTGCTTCTTCCCATCTCCTGGTAGGGAGCAAAAATGTGGACCGCCTGGTGGTCCCTGAGTGGTTGAGAAACACTACCACAGGGCACAAAGATTTGCTACATCCTCGACAGGATACCAGATGCCGGTCCATTACTAGGCACAAACTGTGGGCAATTTAGATGCCAATTAGCCTAACTCCATGTCTTTGAACTTTGGGAGGAACCCAGAGCACTCAGAGGAAGCTCACATGACAAGGGGAGAAGATGTAAAAGTCACAGATGCAGAGCAGAGGTGGGAGGCTGCTAACTGTACCACCACTGCATTATATGGTATGCATCTTATTATGCATATTCATATTCATCTCACTGAGCAGAGCCAGGACAGGTCTTCTAGAATAAGCTGTACTCTGATTGGTTATTGTGGACATAATCATTCACAAGACGATTGTTATTCATCTGCCTTCACACTCATTCACCACACATTTTTGTGGGTTGTGGTGAATGAGTGTGGCATTCCGGTATTCGACGGTTTCCCGATCGATGGCTGTCTCAGTGCTACACTGGTTCACTTGACAGGACATTTCTTTTTCTCTGTGACGTTTGTCTCTGGAACCGGGGAGCCATCGCTTCTGGCAAGTTCCAAGTGGTGGGGGGGAGCGTGTCACCGCTTTGAGCGAGTGCAGGGACCCGTGGACTGAGCAGCCTTTCCTGGAAGGAAAGGTCTCCCCTGTAATAGTTTTATGTCACAGCAGCCGAGATTCTGTCAATGGTGGCTATTAATTTAGGACCTGGATCAAAAGGGTCCTGTTTCCCAGGAGAGCCATGACTGTACCCTATTGCCAGCAGAGTATTTAACCTAAATAGCTTAAAAAAGGTGGAACAAAAAAATAAAAGCTATAATGTATAAAAACTGATGTATATAGTGTAACTGGTCCTGTAACCACCTTGATGAATATAATAATTTTTGGTCATATTTTTTCCTTCATTCTTGATGGCAGCAAAGTACCATGACATCATTCACGCTGCTTGCCACCTTGTTGCAAAGCACCTCCAGTAATTATCAGTTTGCTCAACCGATCTGCTTTGCAGAAGCTTTATCACCAGGCGAAGTGCTTCACAAATCTTGCCAACTGCATGCAGCTCGAGCTCAGCACTAAATAACGTCTTAGGTGGTTCACGAAGAATGTTAAACTGTCACGCCCTAGCCCCTCCGCCTGTCTGACCCCTTCGTTTTCTCTGGGGTGTGGCCCTAAGCCAGCCACGCCTGATGCTTGTTAATCCTATCTGTCGTTCCTGCCCTCCGGTTAACTACCCAGAGCTGCCTTGTGTTTTCCCCCTTGGTAGCCGTGTATATAAGTGCTCCCTGCTCCTGTGATCCCTTATTCCATCAATGTTACATGTGCTCACTACCAGTCCCGTCTGTTAATTAACGCCCCAATGAGGGGATCCCTTGCAGGGCTGCTGCATTCTGGGTTATGCTTTGTCAATAGGTGTGACAAAAACACAATGCTTTTGTCTTGCTTTTTGGCCTTGAGAGAGGAATGTACTGGGAAAAGCTATAGCAATCATGCGTGAAGACGTGTGCTTCATGTTGCGTGCAGACACTGCTAAATCACTAAATACCGTGAATAAATAAATTATCATGTGAACCTGTGCTCACCTCACATAGTCCTCAGAGTAAAAGAGACTGGTTAAAAAAATTCACTCATATTGAAATATATATGTTGAAAAATATTTGTATATTTATATGCCATATGAAAAGGAATCAATGGCTTTCAACAACTCAATAACTGTAAATTGTTAATAATTGTTATTGTAAAAGACAATATGATGTACTATTAATTAGTGAAAATGACTCAAAAAAAATGGAAAACCTAAGCATGAAGGGTGTTTTTCTTGTCACTCACCGTCATAAAACAGTCAAAATTGCAAAATCCATGTTACTGACAAAGGAGATGAAGTCTAAGACTGTGTGACCTTCAATATATTACTGATTGTATTTTCATTCTGGCTGCAACCGTAGAGCAGAATATACAGTCCTGGTCTTTATGGCCATAATTTATAGTCATCCAGTAATTTTTTAAAGGTCATTGATGACTGCTGTATTCTGTTACTAATTGTTTGTTTGTAATATATTTTTGTTTGTTGGTATATTATCAGATGGAAATATGGACAAATATAACAGATGGATGGAATTTTATCATTTTAATTATGATCCAGTGTTCAAATGCATCATGTAACTTGCATTAGTGATGGATGCCTGAATGAATTAATGCATGTTAAGGCCCTAATGATGCTCATTTAATAAAATATCAAAGGTGAGATTTCAAGATGTTACTTACTCATAAAATGTATAATCTTCAGTGAAACACATGGCGAAATGAATATAGATAAGAAACAGTTAACAGATAGTTGTTTTTATGTAAAATAAATCCAATATATTAATAATCACAAGCACGGTTATGATGTGGTAAACAAAGTAATTAATACTTTTTAAAATAAAACATGTTTTGGCAGTTGCGGAGGCTGGCTGTACATCCACCAAAGGTGTTAATTATTTGATTGACACAAATTAAAATAATTGGGCATCTAGACAAGGGGTCACCTGCTCTTTCAGCCTTTAGCTGGGCAACTTGTCTCTATTTAATTGGGCAGTCCTGTGGGTGTTTATGCCTTTGTATTCCCTCCCCAGTCCTGACCAAAACCATCTTTAGACAACTCATTATTAGACGTATAGTATGTTTTATCACATTTTGTATTCTTGTACTTTGTTAGCAAAATACAGTGGCGCCTGCAGAAATGTGTTTTAGTTTTGGCCAGATGGGGCCACTGAAAATCTTGGGGTGGTACACCGAAGCCAAAAGCCATAAGTGCATTTCAGGAATTCTATGAAGCTGTTGTAGTATGTAGAGGTCAGTGTAAGTCAGTTTGAAAGTCAAATTTGTGTCACAGAAGCCCTTCTGTGGGTACATGCCAGACGACATAACCTTCGTTCACAACGCGCACCGATGAATCCTGACTGGCCAACACCTTGTCGGTGGTTCCTGGTTTTTCCGCACCCAGACGGCACTCAGCACGGCTGACCCTGAGCACCCCTCAAGCCGTGCCATTTCAGAGATGCTCTGACCCAGCTGTCTGACTATTATTTGCACTTATTTGCAATTATTTGTAAGGATGTGTAAAAATAAATAATTCATTTTATATTGCAGTAGTATAATCTCACACTGAACAATTTAGAGGAATCAAACCTCTTATTTGAGTACATTTATTCATTAAAAAATAAATCCCACATTAAGAAATAGTTGTTTATAACAAAATCACCAGTGTCACATTGGCACCCCTACCACGTCATATAAAATAAATGTGACTGAAGCATATTCGTAATTTATACTTTTTAAGTTTATCAGAGTGTCTTTGAACTTTTAATTAGTAATCCATGACTTCCTGTTTCAGGTGTGCTTGTGTGAGTGACTGGTGTGTGAGTGTGCCCTGTGATGGGCTGCCCCCCCATCCTAGGTTGTTCCCCACCTCATGTCCGTAGCTTCTGGGATAGGCTCCAGACCCCCCGCGACCCGAAATGGATAAGGTGGATTGGAGAATGGATGGATGGATGGATGGACTTCCTGTTTCCCTGGGATATAAATATGACATGGCACAGAGACCCAGTTCTCTTAGCCACTCTTCAAAATGGGAAAGACAAGAGAACATGCCAAGTCTCCACAACAACCATTAGATGCCATCTACATACCAACAGGTTGTTTGGGAGGCATGACAGGAAAAAAGCTTTACTATCCTATGGTCACAAACATAAATGTGTGGAGTTTGCTAAACGCTATTGGAACTTTAACTGGAACCATGTGCTTTGGTCAGATGAGACTAAGATTGAGCTTTCTGGCAACAAACACTCCATGTGTGTTTGGCATAAAACAAAGGATGAATATGCGGAAAAGCACCTAATGCCCACTGATAAGTATGATGGAGGATCTGTGATGCTGAGGGCCTGTTTCTCTTCCAATGGCCCTGGGAACCTTGGTAGAGTGCGTCGCATCATGAATGCATTGAAATACCAGGACATTTCAAATAAAAATCTGAGGGTCTCTACCAGAAAACTGAAAGTGGGTCGTCATTGGGTCTTTCAACAGGATAATGGTCCAAAATATATGGCCAAATCAACACAGAAATAGTTCACCAGACACAAAATCAACCTTCTTCCTTGGCCATCTCAGTCCACAGATCTAAATCCCATGGAACACCTGTGGGGTGAGCTGAAGAGGAGGTGGCATAAGAGAGGAGCCAGGACTCTGGATGATCTACAGAGATTGTGCAAAGAGGAATGGTCAAAGATCCCTCTCTCTGTATTCTCCAACCTTCTGAAATGTTATAGGAGACGATTATGTGCTGTCCTACTGGCAAAAGGGGGCTGTACAAAGTATTAATAGCAGGGATAATAATAATTGTGGCACTGGTGATTTTGTTATAAACAACTATTTCTTAATGTGGGATTTAATTTCTAATAAATAAATGCTCTCAAATAAGAGGTTCAGTGTAAGATTATAGTACTGCAATATGAAATGAATTTATTTTATGGCTTTTACACATCTATACCAGGGGTGCCAATAATTGTGGAGGGTGCTCGCTCTATCTATTTATCTATCTATCTATCTATCTATCTATCTATCTATCTAATCTATCTAATCAGTATCCCCGGTGTCTGTGTGGGATTCTTTTGGCCATTTTGCTGTCCTCCCACAAAGACACTTACTATGGCCCCTCACGGGGTAGTGGTGGCATAGGATGGATGGCCGATGGACTGAGAGCGGGGAACAGAGGGGATGCTCCTTATTTCACACATATATGTGTCCCGTCGTCCCCCTCCGCCCCTCCCGAAAGCACAAAAGACCAGCTGGCTTTCCATCAGTCTTCAAATGGGAGTATTTACATCTATGAAACCTGACCATGTTTGTCTTTGTAGTACTACTTTGATTTTTGTGTAAAATGCTGTATCCTTACCTCGCAATGCATATCACTCATACATTTTTGATCTTATATTGTATATATACGGTATTTCACATTTTATTCTTCTCATATTTTTGGTGTTCCAATCATGTAGCGGTCGAAATGGGCGGACCTTGGTTTTCGTACAGCTGACCTTGCTCTTTGTATACCGACAAAACGGGTATTATTGGGGAACGGCGTAAGACAAAGGCGGCATTTATATAAGGCGGGGCATGCAGGCCACATATAGATGTCAAGCAAACTCTGGGTGTAACAGATGAGCGAGAATGTTACTGAGATATCAGGGGACAGACTCATATGGCTGAATAAAGAGTGGTGCCATTTAGAATCACTGTTTACGTGACCTCAGTGCTGACAGCCAAAGAGTGCTCGAGTGGCGTGTTTACTGCCTGTTTATTTACTCTCTGCCCAAGTGCTGATGCACAGCCATGTCTGACCAGGAAGCCCAGCAAACACCAGACCCCCGAGTTCATATTTTATTATTGAGCAGGTCCACAAGCTGTCAGATACAGTGGTGCACCCTTAGCCTTTAGCCAGAGTTTTAATAAACTATCGCAGTAGAGGGACTTTGCTGTTTTATGATCCAGCCTTCATCTATGCAGCTTAATGTAATGACATGTTCACCATATATCTCAGATTGACAGTGAGGAATGGAAATCACACTGTTCCGCTCTTAAAATTGAAATGGAATGCGGACTAGAGTCGGTCCTCAACTTAGGTAGATCCAGCTTAAATTGAATTCAGACTAACGCAGAAAATATTTGACTGTAAGTAAATTCACTCATCTTTTCAATTATTTAATATGTATTGTTTAGCATGCATTACTGGTATTTTTTGACTTGGGTGTTTTGAATGGTTTGGGGGTGGGGTGTTGTACTGTATATCTGACATAAGTAAGGGAACTTACATTAGTCAAGAACTGTCTGTATTTTGTTTAAACAATAGAATTTAATTCACTAGTGAAGACTTATCAAATTTTAACACTGTGTGCAAAATTTTTTGTCAGATGGTGGATGTTATGAAGACATTAAACCTTACAAAATCCCCCCATCCCCATAGAATGCATAAAACCACAGATTTTTATGCTTTGAACTGAGGCAGAGAACAAGGTCAGTGAAGGAATGATTACTTGGTCCTTTGGGATCGCGTGTCTCCGCCTTCCAGTTCGACTGAATAAACAAATAAATTCCTGTAAAAAACAGCTCCCGTCTCTACGAAATCGAATCACGCCTAATTGTGTTTATAATGGCTAACATCAATTTGTGGAGAGACGGCTTTCTAATCAGGCCGTCTTGTTAAAATGGGGCAAAAGTGAGCGGGCAGGCGGTTGCGTCTTCCTGCATCCAATAAAAATCATTTGATAGTCCTGGAGTTGTGGTGATTATAGAACAGGTGCAATTTTATGGATATAATAGAGCTTTCGAGTCAATAATAATGAAGAAGCAGCTGAAGTGGTGAAAAAATCCATCCATTTATCACATTGCTAAAAAAGATAATAAAATACCTCCAATATGAAAACGGCAAAACAATTTTATTTATCTTAAGCATCATTTTATGGACCCTTTGAATTAAGATTGTTGAGAAATTACAAATTTGATTAAATTTACCTTATCTTCCAAACACTGTTACAATGCTGTTCATCCCTGTCAATGTTTTAATCATTTAATCATTACGTAATTTTCACATTTAGTGTCAATAATGGCAGAAAATAATTTTGTTTCATATTATTGTTATTGATGATTAACATTTAACTAATATATTTAGCATAAAGTGTCCTGCGTTGGGTTGGCGCCCCATCCTGGGTTGTTCCCTGCCTTGTGCCCGTAGCCTCCGGGATAGGCTCCGGACCCCCCGCGACCCTGAATAGGACAAACGGTTTCAGAAAATGGATGGACGGATGGATTAAAATTACCTGCTGTGCTGTGTTACATGAACCACGTAAAACCTGCTTCCGGGGCTCAGTGTTCCAGAAGGGAGTGTATCATCCTGACAACAAGACCTACCAGCATTTAATGAGCTCTAGTTGCTATATAAACAGTCCAGCGATGGATAGTTCACCAACCAGTTGTGTATAAAGAGCTGCAGTCACAGGGCACTCAACTGGTTGGTTGAAACAAAATCTTGGTCTGGATTTTTACTTTCTGGACCTGAAATAGCTTCTTTAATCTTTAGTCTTCAGCACTACTCCTGGTGTACAGGTAGCTTGTCTGGTTCAGTGAGTCGTTCTTGTTTGGTGTACTTGTTTTTTCAGTTTGCTTTGGATGGTTACCTGGAGCAGATTTTTACAAACTGGTCAATCTATTCTTCCGGTTCTCACATCCCTGTATTGTGTACTTCCCTCCAATCCTGCCCGTCAACACTGAGTAACCCTTGTCTTATATCTGGGAATGGCTTGTGCTGTAAAAATCTCATCATATACATCATGTCTCAATTACCCATTGGGCGGTAATGCCTCATCTCAATGCAGCGCTTGTTTCGGAAAAAAAAAAACAATTAAATCCCTAATTAGATAAACATGTCTTTTGTGTAGTAAATGTGATTTCCTGCTTGTAAATTCTCCATGGGGGAAAAGGACAGAGAAAAAGGAATGTATATTGTAATCCAAAATACCGAAAACAGACAAAAATCACTGTAATAAAACATATTAGTGAAATATATATATAAAAATACATATTAGTAATTATTGCTGTGATAAAAGTAGGTGTATCTGAAATATTTTCAAAATTAAATTTATTTTAATCCATTTAATTTAAAATTTGTCTGATGTAAACCAATTTACTATGCCTTCACCTGATTTGATCTGGAAACATTTAAATTGAATTTTAGAAACAGATAGCTTTCTGTTGACTATTGTTGGACCAATATGCTTTTTTTTCCCTCTCCCCCTCAAAAAAGTCAGGAGACTCTTGATGACAATTTGCATATCACACTCAAATAGATTCAATTTTTTCTCCACAAAATACCACTGTGAATTCCTTTTCCTCCAGGCATTAGAATCAATCACCGAATGCCAACTTCTCTGACCAGGATAAACAGGAGACAGATGGACTAATTGCTAATTCCTTTTTTTAATTTCATGAAATGTCGTATTTCAAAGGAGTGGCCTGATTAATTGGCCCTGTTAGCCATATGTAAAATTACATCTTGGTTAAATGCAGGCGTGTGAGCCGCTGACTTTCTTTGTTGGCTTCTAGCTTTTTAAATTAGATTTTTGTTAAGTTTGACGAGTGCTGATTGGTTGCCTGAGAACTATTTAAACATAAATGGCAAAGTTTTGAAACTCATAAATGCCTGGTAACAGCACCATGCTCCAAACAAGGTCCCTGAGGGAAGGTTCGTTAAGTTTGGTCAAAGGAGGCGGGCAAGGGGAGGAGGGGTGCTGCCTTGAAACATTTTTCAGTCTGCATAAATCGAATTATCAGCACAAGCAAGCTAAGAGCTGCTGTCTGCATATGGATGATGGTGGGCTCATGCATTTTTCAAGCCTTAAGGCTGATCCCCTGCACGCTCCTCATGCACGGGTGCCAGGCGCCTCGTTCGAGGGCTTACTGGGTCCACAGCGGCGGGGGACAATTAGGAATGTTTGTTTTCGTTACTCTCGAGCCTGCTCCAATGAGGTCGCATCAACATACTGCCAATATGCAGGTCTGACATAGAAAATCATATAGAGGCCTCTGAGCAGGCAGAATCGCCTTTGAAAAGTGTTTTCTTCACCCAGTCACTAGTTTCCTCTTGCTGGTATGTTGACTCCAGCCTTGAGGTTTCTCTTTGGGAGGAGAAAGTGTATGTCAGTAAAAGGATAATACCCTGCATTTCCTGGGACCTGGGGAGCTTTCTTCAGAAATTAGTGTAATTTGAATTTAAATTTAGAGCCAAACAAATGCAGGCTCCGGGGATCGCACTATAGCTCCACGACTCCATGGTTTTAGGTTTGATTCCTGCCCCTTGATGTCTGTGCGGGTTTCATTTGGTGGCCCAAATGTATGGCTCTAAATCTGGTCTTATACATCAAACGCCATCTAGACAAAATAAAATTGAACATGTCAGGGAGAAAAACCTGCCTCATGCTTAAAACAATGCTGCCACCTTATTTGTTCCATGTCATGTCACAACCCTAGAGGGCGCAGAAAGGTACAGAGAGCAAATGCATTGTGGTAAGTGTTCCAAGACAGCTCTTTTAAACTGAAAGTTGCTCATTTGTGTGGCATTACAAGTGTGCCACAATTGGTTTAATAACTAGAAGTGGCAGAGGTAGGGAATCCACCAATTTAAACAACACTCCGCACATTCCACGGAAAATATGTCAGAGTTTCGACATGTACCCTTAAAAGAAATACACAAATGCACATATTAATGTACATTACTTAAAGGGCAATGCAAAGCATGCTGGTAACTGCATAATTCGTCCTGCTGACTAACCCCAATCCGCCAATCATGGATAGTGGGCGGGATCAGAGCAAGTTTGCATCAGGTGGAGCGCTGAAACGGCGATCACCGCACTGATTACGCATCATATGACATCGTAATGCCAGAACGATGTAGATTCTGTTGATTTCGTCTGAAGGATATGGCCAGCTTAAATTGCCATAGTTTAAATTGCGATTGTGCATGCGACCTGTAACGTACAAAAGTGCCTTCTACCTGGTGCTTCCTGGGTTAAACTTATAGCAACCCTGCACAAGATAAGTGGTTATGTAAAATGTAGCTTACACTATTGTAGAGAGGTGGAGGATATTTAAAGTCATAAGGATAATGGACAGGCAAAAATGCCTGCTTGCTGTCTAATGCAACAACCTTTTAGAACTGAGTAATGCATTCAAATTGTACCAGCTAGTAATGGTTTATAAAAACATAGAGAGGAATTAGAAATTCAGATGGCAGCCAAGAGAGATGCGACGTTAGATTGACCTTCAAAGCAAGTGTTACTTTGAGTCTGAAAGAATGGAGGGGAATGAAAAAAGCCGGCTGTGAAAGCTCGATAAAAAGCAGGGGAGCGGCGAGTCAGCGGAGCGGGAAGCGCTCAGACACGGCCGGCCGCGTCGTCCGCGGGAAGAACAAAAGATAACATGGGCCGGAGCCCAGGCGCGCGCGGCGGAGGGGGGCAAAGCAAGCAAGGCGCGGCGGTAAAAGCAGATCAGGTGGCACAGAGCGCAGCCACTCTCGCGTCTGCCTGGCAGAGGAGCGCTCATCCGTCAGGGGACGCCACAAACCGCCATGCCCGACTCCCCCCCCCCCGCCCGACTGGGCCCCCACCAACGCAGCCATCGCTCATCGGCGCAGCGGGGGAGAGCCTCTCGCACGCGCTCCAACTCACCGCAGACTAATGACGCTGTCAGAGGGAAAACAATCTGCATTCATCATGGCTTATCTGCTGGGCCACCACGCCTGGCCGGGGAGATGCATTCTGGGACCCCAGGGTGCATTCGGGTGAAGGACTACGCTGATGCCACGGCCCGGATTGTCCAGCGTTCACCGCCCCCAAACAACCTCCACCCCCCCCCTCCCCGGGTCCATCCGCTCAACCCTGATCAAATGTGACTAGGCCGCATGGTAGAATTTAGCAGGACTTCCAAAGTGGGTCCCATTGAAAGAATGTGTCTACAACTAAGAAGCAGTCATACGATCTGTGAATGTCTGCTACAGGCTTCGGGATGCTCTGACCCAGTGATCTGGCCATGACAGTTTGCCCCTTGTTAAATCTTTACACTCCCATTTCTTCTGCGTCCAACACGTTGCCTTTTAAAACCAGCTGTTTGCTTGCCATTTAATATGTCCCACATCTTGATTATTATAGTTAATCAGCATTAATCACCTCATCTGTGGGTGGTCTTAATGGTTTGGGTCTCCAGTGTTTACATACATTCTACCCAGCACGTTCCTGGTCTTGATCCCTCTTCCTGGGATAGATTTCACATTGACTACATGCGCCATCAGAAGCAGTAGCCTGCCAATGCAAACCAAAGAATCATTGGAGGCAGTGTTTGGAGTTACCACTCGGGTGTGTGTTACCTTCACATTCACAGGATGGTGTTGATGGATAGATATGACTGTGGTCCTGTTTGACCGACCGATTTCTTCTTGCAGATGAGAATTTTATTAAGTGATGCATGAGGGTCATCAACCCCAAATGGACAAGCATACATCAAGCTGTTCATAACTCACCTGTAGATTGGTCTCTCCGCGCAGTACTTCCTGCTGTTTGAAGGCATTGTACATATTTTCTGTACCCCTAACCTTCTGATGTGTCACTTATGGACATCATGGATTGATTGATTATGGCTGAGGTTTCAAGCAACTTGAAGGCTAGTTCTCTACTTGGGGTGAGGGGTCAGTGTTCTGCATCTGAAGGGAGCAGAGGGTTCCGTGTAATTAGATTTTGATTAAAGCACCCTGCCGTCACACATTAACATAAGCAGAGGCAATTTCTCAAAGAATACAATGCAGCCGGATGGTCATTTTTGCAGTAACTTCCAATCTGCATTTTAATTTGATAGCACTATGAAAATTGCAACGATAGTAATTCAATATTATGATGGTTTTACAATGGCTTGTAAATGTGGCAATCAGATAATCTGTGGTTATATGACTGACCTCTTTTGTTCTTCGCTAACTAATTTACATCACAGTAACAGTACTGGCTATTCAGTGATTTACAGACATTAATGAAATTAGATTTAGATACAGTACATTCAGATTTAGACTATAATAAATTCAAATGTTGTCAATAGTTTTCAGAATTAAATCAGTTAAATATCTTCATAGGTACAGTATGAAAGCTCTAGCCACTACGTATCGACAGTACTGGCAGCACACAGCGGCACTTCATCTCAGGGTCTGCTGTCAGCGATGATCAATTAATTAGCTCAATTAGCTTCAAAAATTGTCACCACACCAACAGTTATTAAATGTAGGCTGTGCTAATCTGCTGCAGGCCGGCATTTATGAAAAAGGCAGTACTGGGCAATTTTGCATTTGCTGATGAAATGTGGCTGGACGGTTATGCTTTTGCATTATTATGGGGTGGAACAGTAGGATATTTTCACCTGCCAGAACTGATCTAGGGATCTAGGGAGTCTGTCTAGGGAGACAATGTGATGTGAAAGTATGAAAACTACTCTATCCTGATACGTGTGTAATCCTTAATTTGGAAGGGGTCAGTCACCCTTTTGCAGTCTACTAATATCAGTGACATCAGGTTTAGGTCCTGCAAAACGAAATGACTAGGACTACAGAGGCTACAGGAACTGTATTATCTGATCCCACAGCCAGTCAAGACCATGACTGACTCCAGAACACATATATCCTCCCATTTTTTTCTAATGTGGCCCCACGCTCCACATTCAAAATGAAGGTCAGTATCAAAATAAAAGTCTGTTACAGACCAGAATATTGACTGCTGCTGCTCATTGTTAATTGATTACCAGGGTTATTTGACTTTCCCTATTGCGAGGGAAAGTCTGTGGACGTCATGTCTGATCTCTGAGCATTTTCTGCTGCTTCTTCTGCTGTGTGGTTTTGCGTGTGTGTTTCTTCAGATACTCACTCGTCTCTGGTATCGGCTGTCTCATTGCTCTGCATCTGGATACTCGGTTCCCGAGGTGTTCTGATATAATATGAATTAATGCTTATCTATGTCCACTATCTGAATGTACGTGTCCACTTGTCGATCATGAGGTTCTTGTGCATGTGTGGTAAAATGTACAATAATTCAATAAGGTTAAGAACATCCAACTCATGGACAGCTCGTACTTACCAACGGGCTGCTATAAAGCCTATTATATGACATTATATACAATGGTTCGTAGCAACGTACGTTTGTATTACTTTGTGACACTCGTGAAAATATTGCACAACTTCGCTGGCTTGAGGTACAGTACCATCTGTAGAGTACCATTCAAAAGTCTGCTGGAAGTGGGAGCATTTTATCAGTCAAGCTACGCCCTTATTGTCACGTACTCTATGGTCATGAGCTGCGGAAAAAGAACATACCAGGTTGTGAATACAAGCTGTGGAAATGAAGTCTCTCCTTGGGGTTTCCAGGATCATTCACTGAAAGAGGGTTAGGAGTTTGGTCAGCTTCAGATGGACTCTTCAGAGTGAGAGGGAACCACCTGATTACTTCATGAGGGAGAGGTTCCAGCAGTGTCCCACTGGACGAAAGCCCCAGGACACCGCCCACATCCCAGGGGACGTCTGTGGATCCCCTAGAAAGGGTGAGAGTCTATGGCCTGGGAAGAGGTCTGGTTCGACCTACTCGGCATGCTGCCACCAACACTTCTACCGCCCTAATGCTGGATTGATTGATAGTAGAAGACTGAACTTGAAGGTTTGTTCACACTCTTCCAATAGTCAGGGGTCACTGCACTGTCCTTCATCTATACCAGCTTCCAATTGAGTAATAGCAGTAATCCCTCTCGCATGTATTCCAAACATCACGATCCTGACCCCAGCAGCTGTGACTCAACACAAACTGTTGAGTGTTACAGAGACACCGAGCAGAACGAGGCGGTCTAATTCCTGAGCTGCAGAAATTGGCCGAGAGCCGTGTGAGAAACCAGCTGAACTTTGAAGGCAACTGGAAGCAAACAGCAATTTGAAACGTTTGCAGGGCAATTACTTCAGCTGCTGCGTTACAAAATTGCAGTTAGTGCTTAAGCAAAGAAACAGAAATACTCACCGACACCCAAAAAGAAGAAGAGACTGTTAAAAAAAGGGGGAAAGGAATGCTGGTAAACGTGGGGAAATAAAGCTAAGGTCTTCTGGTTGTTTACCTTGGTGGAAATTATCCAATCGAAATGGTTGCACGGTGATTGTAGTACGTTTTGTTTTCTATGACCTTGTAATAAACAAAAAGAGTCAACACTGATTTGGCAGAAGCTGCAGAATGGTCCCTATTGTGAAATGCGCCTCATCCGGGACATGAGATCCAGGCTTTTATATGAAGCGGTGGCTGGGATCCGGAGGTCTGGAGCAGGCCTGGGACAGAAGGCCTGCCTTCACTCTCCGGCATCAGAAGGCCGGATGATGGGGGTGCTGCTTTACTATTTATATGTCACATCCCAATGCTTTTATTATTTTACAACCATGTTTTTTTCCCCTGGAGTAAAACTCAACCATAATCTTTGCAAAGGTCAGAAAACAGGTTTTATTTTATTGGTGTTTTTGCTTGGTCCCCCCTGGAAAATTACCTTAAATCTCTGAAACGTTTTCTGTGCTTGATATTAAATGAAATTACTGGAATAATCTTTCGTTTCCCAGTTCTGCTTTCTCTTGTATCCCCGGCCGTCCCAGCATCATCCCAGTCTGTGCACTTCACCTGTGACCCATAACAGCAAAAGGCGGCGAATCATTCGCAAAATGCGTGTCTCTACTGCAGCCAGACGGAAAGGTGTTTGTGGATGGTGATCGTTCGCGTGGGCTTACTTGCAGCATTCAATTCATATCCCCCTGCTCTCCTCGACACAATACTCCAGGGGATTATTTACCCCGCGAAAAAAAAGAACAAAAAAAAAATGCCAAGTTTGACTTCCATTTAAGCTCTTGACCCAAGAAACAGCAAACGAAGAAAAAAAACACAGACACACTGATGCAGCACAATATGTGGGAGGCTATGATCTGTTTTCTCCTCTGTGCCTGTGATTTTCATCATTTATGTCAGAATTCCCCGTCCGTTTGCTTTCACCTAAGAAGAGGGTGCAGGGTGTCAGGGTCTCTCCCTTTGCAGATGCTCTAATTTCAGAAGGTGTGCCCGGCGGAGCGTGACAGAAACATAACTGAATAAGCACTTTCCACGACAGACGCTGCTTGTAGATCTCCCAGCTGCTGCAACCGCTGCTTGCGGGCTTTGGGAGATGCGAGGCAGAGATGAAGACAGCTGTCCTTCAATTTACTCGTCGGCTGGCATTGAGTCATAAGGTGCATCATTTTTACAAAACACTCATCTCCAAAAAAAAAAAAAAAAAAACAGGCAAGAAAGGGCTCGCTCTACAGGGATGCACCTGAGATGATTTTTTTTCACGTGAACCACGTGATGTTTCTTATCCCGCCAATTAAAACCAGACTTGAGAGCACCTGACTTGCTTCCCCCAAAACCCATCACTCAGGATTATGTTAAACATCCAATGTTAAAGTGCACGGTAGGATTTAAAAAGTTTAAAAACATTTATCTCCAATAAACGGACTGTGCCAAAACATGTACCATAGCTGCTAAAATAGTAAAATAAGCAAAGATAAATCCTGACATCCCAGGGTAATCCTACCATAAATAATAGCCTTGAATCTTTTATGAACACTAAAATGAGCAGACCTATGCAGCATGCACACCTTTTCATGCTTAGGAACCGGGATTGTACTTTGCATTAATAAACCCTAATGTCCCTGCAGTATTGTGCATGCTTCCTTTGGTTAGCCACACATGCAGAATCTCAGACCACATCATTAAATACGAACGTGCAGGCTTGCATAGTTTGACCCAAGCATGGCTGCTCATTTGAAGTTTAAAATGTTAGCGAGAAAAAAAAATAAAAATTACCGAGAAGAAATAGACGCTGTGGCCAAGACTAATTCTGCAATCCGACGTTTATGTGGCACACACATAAATTTGTGGGTTTTTATTAACATAGCGAGTTGTGGGGAAAGATATGGGATAATTGCTATTCCTTTACCTGGGGGACAGCTTGGAGGAGATAGGTGTGGCTTCTGTGCAGTTCCCTCCAAAGAGCTCAGCTGGTACATACAAATTAAGCAGGATTTATTTACGGACAGCGCGTAATTCATAGGTTTCAATTCACTTGGGTTTCAAGGCCAGGGGTCTTGTTCTTGCGTTAATGGGCATGTTTACGTTCTGTTATTCCTAGCGATGTGCTGTCATTCCCCAACAAACAGAGATCCATTCATGGTATTTAATGAGCACATCTGTCCTCATTACAATAAACTTAGTATTTCAATATGAACTGATAAAATTAACTGATATGCAGTCAACTCCAGAATGGCAGCCCTTATGAAAACACAATTTATCACACATAAAATGAGTGGTATCTTGGGCTTGAACAAATGTGTAAACCTTATATTTTCCTTTAATATTATTATTATTATTTAATGTTAATTTTTTCTTTTGTAACAAACTTCCTTGAAAACATACGTTTCAAAAATCTTGGCAACCCCATCATGATTAATATTCTGCAAAGCCTCCCCTGGCAAGAATAACTGAGGTTAATTCTGTAACGTTTAACTAGGTTGAAAACACTTGTTGAGGGATCTTCAACGACTCCTCAATGCAGAACATTTTCATGTTCAGAGGTTTGCACCTCTGCACTGCTTACTTCAACTGGATTGATATCTGGCGGGTATGATGACCATTGCAAAACTTATGTGTTCTTGCAGCCATTTCTGTGTTGATTTTGATTGACTGGGTTATTAGCTTGTTAAAAGGTTCATCCTTGGCCAAATTTCAACCATCTAGCAGAGGCATTCAGGTTTTGGGTGAATATTTCTTGGTATTCAGTTGAATTAATTCCACCGGCATATTTCATAGTGGGTGTCGGGTGCTTTTCGTTGTATTCCCTTTTTGACAGATATGCCGGTGGTGTGCATTACCGAAAAGTTCAAACTTCCAGAACTGCATTCCGTGGCATGTGCTTAGGAAAGGCTTCTTCTATGGAACTTTAGAAATATTCTATCCCCAAGATGCCACCAAACTATGTAGCTCAGAAACTGCAAACCTTGGGTCTTTCCTATGCCCGTCACACAATACGCCCATGCTTCCTCTTCCAAGCAGAATTTCAACAGTTCATTACACTAAAACGTCTTTATTTTGGCCAGTGATTGTGTTGTAAAAATATTTAGAAAGGGAGTCGATTGTGTAATACAGATTAAATTGTGCTTTGGCCCAGATGCAGATCACAGTCCGCCAGCTGAGCACCCCTGATATAGTCAGGAGATTTACCTTTATGTGAGTAGAATTACACAGAATTATTTAAGGGAAGGATGGGTGGGTGGGGAGTGGGGGGTGTTGGCTTTTGTCTTGTTTCTGTAATGGTCGGTGCCGGGTGCGGAGCGGGGAAGCAGGATCGGGAGTCCAAAAGTCGGGAATACTTTCCGAATTGACACAGGTAAGGAGCGGCATGACATAACATCACTTCATCAATGAACGGATTGGGGAAAAAAACTGAAACGTGGACTAAAATACACCACTGATGAGATGTAGTCTGGAAACAGCTGGGAAACACCGGGATTCTGCACAAGGGTGACGAGGGGGCGTGGCACACAGGAGGATTAAGGCCCTGATTGTGTTTAATGATATTTTCCAATGAAGTTTTATTATCATTACCTAATTTATGCAGGCCAACAACTTTTAGTCTCACCTCAGTTGAAAGCATGTGTGCTACCTAACTACCCCGGGAAGCTGTATATACAACAAAAGAGTTCCCAAATAAAAGGAGCTTTTTTTTCCACCAAGATTGCAGATTTTATTGGTTTAATTTAAGGCATTCTTTAGGATTGCCAATAATTTTCTCCTGTATTTTCCTGAGAGAACAAGCTATTCTCACAATAAAACGTGCGTAAAAAGTGCTCTAGTATGAATAATGTACAATTTTTATTTGATAAAGTATAAGCAATTTTTCCATTGTCCAATTTCTAGGAAATTTTAATCTTTATATATATTGCTTATTTTATCAGCGGGTGCCAATAATAATTCTCCAGGACTTGTTTTGTTTATTGACTTTGCAATGTTTCTTTTGGGACCAATATTAATGTATAGGATCATTCGTAAAAATGCTTATACATGCATACACCCATGCATGAATTTTCCACAACCAAAGTACAGAGTCACATTGTATATGGATTTGTATTATATGAGTTGCTCAATATGCAATGTGCTTATCCAAAGACATCACTGTTCTGTCTCAAGAATGTCTTTACAGAGATTAAAATCCTTTCGGGTATGTGATATGTTCCTTATTTCAGTTTTTAATTGCACTAATTATTATCAGGTAATATATTTAGAAAGCTATCTTATGTTTGTATATTTATATTCTGTATATGCATTATGATTTTAATATTTTCATGATAGGTAAATCCATGGATTAATTCTATGTGCTTCTAATACTTAGGTTTACATTTATTTAGTCGACACTTTTGTCCAATAAGACATGCGGCTGAGTGTGATGGGCTTGCTCACTATCCTGGGTTATTCCCGGCCTTAGGCTTGTAGCTCCCTGGATAGGCTCTGGACGCCAACAACCCTGCATAGGACACATGGAGTATGAAAGATGGATGGATGGGTTTTGAACTGGAGACAGAATCAACCACACTGATTATGCTCAGTGCTATATGCTACAGAAAATACATTTGAAATACTGTACTTAAATGATTTTTCAAAATATGATTTTGGAAAAAAAAGGTTTTACTCATTACACGCAACAATAAAGACAATAAAATGCTGTCTGCATAAATTATTCTGTTCCTTCGATAATTACCTTGAAAGCTGTTAAATTGATTCATTTCCGTCATCAGGGTTCCTGTTGATTTAGTTAATGTTGTGTCTGTCTCCCGTCATCTTCTGGGGGTGCGTGACTCAGCTCTCTGCCCTGAGTCCCTCACTGGGTTAGCTAAGTTTCCTTTGTTAGAAACTGACACTTAAGAGTCTCCGCTCATTTGCTTGCAGTAATGTTGTGGTAATGTGTGGCACTTTCTCTGCTATAGCTGAGTAGCGCGTCGGGACTGGTATCCTGTTTTTGGGGGCTCACCACTACCCCCTTCTGTGTAAGTGCTTTTGGAAAACAGATTAATTGTCAAGGCAGAGTCATGCAATAGTATAACTTTATATTGAAAGATTAGGTCTTGGGTAGAGCTTTATATTAACTTCACCTCCATAATGCATTCATTATGCATTCATAAGCATCATGTAAGTTTAAAATATCATCCATCACATGTCGTTAACCGGTTTAAACTACATTAATAATAGAATTCATATTCATATAGAATTCATTCATTATACGATCATAACGTTTATTATCATATAGCGTTGTGTTATAGTGTATCATATAGAGTTATGTTATGAAGGTATAGTACTGTTGAATTATATTAGGATGTTAAGGTATGCTGCTTATGAATGTTCTGTGAATACATAATTAATGCATTATGAGGGTACAGTCAATGTAAAGCATTACCATGTTTTGTGTAAACCTAGTGCTAATATTGCATCTGCTCTTTCTATATATGTAGAATATCCATTTTTTCCCCAATACTACAGGCATGTAATTGTTTTAGGCATATGCTAATCATTATGGTAATATGTTGACTAAACTCTGTTTACATTTCCACATGGGCTAGATTATAAAACTGTGTGTCCATGTCATATTACCCCTATTGTCCATATCTGGCAATTAGCTACTATATGAGATGATGTTTCTTGATGGTAACTATCTTGTATTTAACTTGTCAGGTATCTCACATTATTCTAACTGAAGTGCTTCAGAGGGGCATAAAACTAAAATGTAACATTCGTCAGTGTGAAAAAGCCATATCCGTAGCAAAGGTAGGGTCAAAAAGATGCAATGGAGATTTTTTTTTATCAGGACGGTTTTTACCAGCAGAGGAACAGAACAACAGCATCTCTAAAACAGCCTTCCCTAAAGAAACATCAACCACGCACAGATCCTTAATGATCACCTGTGAATTGTAAGTGTCCCATTAACCAATTAACTGTCAAGCAACAATTAACTGTGCAAGGCACTTCGGGCCACTCTCCCGTTTCTTCCAGACATGTAAGAACTTTGCGCAGGACTTAGTGAGGATGTAGCAAAAGAAACTGAAGGCTAAGAAGTCGCTGTAATTTATTCCGTTCCTTTGGTACGGAGCTCCTTGTTTGTGCAGAAGTGCTTGACATGTTTATTGATTTGGCTGGTTTTGTTGTTTAAAATTTGCACAAATTATCCAGCACTGTGAATGTTTACACAGCTATATATGAGCTTCATATCCTTTGCAGAATGATATAAGGAGTGATACATCAGGCAAGTTTGGAATGTTATGAAACTATGTATCAATTTTAAGTATTAGGTTATTGTGTTGTGCTAACTGGCATCTCATCAAGTGTTACGTCTTGTGCCCTCTGCTTTTTGGGATAGATTCTGAGCAGGACCCTATACTGCAAGGCTTCCCAACCCGGGCCCCGGAGACCCACAGACGGTCCGTATTTTTGCTTACCCTCCAGTTCCCTGTCAGACAGGATGGAGCAAAAACGTGGACTGTCTGTGGGTCCCCAAGGACCGGATTGGGAAGCCCTGCTGTACTGGATGAGTGGTTATAGATGATGGACGAAAAAGGGTTGGGTGCATGATGGATTATATTAAAGTTTTCTCATGCGATCCGACCAGCTCTGCATGGAGGATGATGGCAAACTGGGAAGAGTATAAGCAGGTGTTCGAGGTAGACGTCAGAAAGTTTCTATCCCCAGGGAAATCACTGCTGTGCCTCTAAGGTACTTGTACCTAAATTGTTTTAGTAAATAATGTGCTCCATAAATGCACCTCTTAAGACTTGGAGGTGATTGAAGCAAGTGACTCAGCATTATATTGAGACAAACCCAAATTAGACTTTGCGCAGCCTTCAAGGTTGCTGTGCAATTTGCAAGTAATATCAATGAAAATGATGATATTCAATGTTTTTTGGGTTGGTTCGGTGTTAAAAAAAAAGAATTTGGTAACACTTTCTATGAAGTCCATATTCATAAAGCCGAATACCTGTTCGTATAATTCACTGCAACACATTCATATAGTATTATAAACACGGCTATAACTATTTATAAAAAGGCATTACACATTATTGCCCTGTGTATTATGCATTACGAATTCTCTGTGAAGCTCTCATCTATAATGCACAATAGATACCTTCATAATGCAGCACAAAGCATCCTTAATGCTAATACCAGCCATTATAATGCATTGTGAAGGTATCTATAGTGCATTATACTGTACGTGAGAGCTTCATGAAGTATTCATAACGCATGAGAAACATGCCTATTATGGCTATAGCCGTGTTTATAATGTTTATACTGCTTTATGAGTGCATTATTATTTGCTATGAATGTGTTTATACATTACTAAACACATGGCCTTAAGTAGTGTTACCAAGAATTTTCAAATGATTTCAAGAGTGTCACGATATGGGAAACGGCAAGAGAATAGTCGAAGGCGGAAGTTCTGTACGATCCCTTTTGGGGCTTTATTGAGCACGGAGCAGTGCAAGGATAACACGTAACGTCAATGACAAGACTGGGGAAATGTACCTGAACACAGCCTAAAAAACACTGGACTAATGACAAGCAACGAGAGACAGCTGGCAAAAACAGGAATTCCACATGAGGTTTACCAAGAGGGTGTGACACGCAGGAGGATCGGACGGGAGGGACGTGACAAAGAGCTTCCTCCTTGGAGAGTTGTCTCTGGTCAGGTGTTCAGTCACATGATCAGGCTGGTGATTGGTTATGTCACACCTCTGCTGTGGACTGTATTGGCATCTGGTTTCCCGGGAGCCTCATGCTGCTCTACGGTATATGGATTTATTTGATGGGAATGCATTCTGCCTTCCTATGAGCCAACCAGTCAGAACATTGAATAAGTGGCCCCAAAATGAATACAATGTTCAGTCGAACTGGGTCAAGTGGGCCTATACAAGCCCAATAACTCTGACCTCCGCGAAAAAACAGCCCATAATTAAAGCCAACGGAGCGTGGAAATCCAGCGGCGAGACCACATCTTGTTTTATGACAGCCCATTATGTATATGGGCTCAGCTGGACTGCTGCAGTCACAATTTCTCTCTCTCTCCCTCTTTCTCGCTCTCTCTTTCACACTCTCTCTTTCCTTCATTTCCAAGCCCACCCTTCAGAAAAGGCGACTGGCACTTAAAAAGACACTTTTTCTCCGCATGGCTGCAGGAGGAGATAAAGAGGCAATACTCTTCTGCCGTTTTCCAGCGACAGTGGCGAGCTGGAGAGGATTCAGAGCGTAGCGTGTAATACTAAAGTGGAGACACTTATAAAGCGGCCATTATCAACAAACAAAGAAATAAACAAACATTGTAGTCAAGGTTGGCAGAAACTTCTCCCGCTCCCTTTGCTGTGGTCAGTGAAAGTATTTTAATGAGTATATCTCGATCCATTTAAACTATAAGCCATGATGTTTAGAAGGAGAAGTTGCTGAAAGTGTGTCTCAGTGTAAGTCTGAAAAACTTGGTTTGCGCAGTTATTTAATACACCTAGAAAAGCTGTCATGTAGCCTATTTTTCTGTTTCCAATATTTATGCTTAAGATCAGACAAGAATTTACGTTATCAGTACGCATCCTATACTTTAGTGTTGCCTCATTCCTAGCATGTATACGGTGAGATGTACAGTTCATGTAATATACATGTGTCTGTGACACAGATCCTGGGTTTAGCGACATTCGGTAGTGCCAATGCCACAGTACGTTACAGTGACACCAGTCACCCTTCGAAGCTGTCGAATCCTGCGGACGTTCATGCGTGATACGATGCATTATCTCTCTGAAGCTTACATGAACTGAATTTATCTCGAACGAATGGTCCTTAATGCCCGTGACAGCATCAAAAATAGGCAGCTGGCTGCCGCCAGCGACCGTCGAAATGACTGTCTGCTGAAGCTTTTCGCACCTTAATGAGGCAGAAAAATCAGAAATTATACCATAGTTTAATAAATGGGTTATATTCCTCTGGCTCCCGGTCTTCTACTCATATAGGGATTATAAGGGTAACTGCAAGAAAGTAATTAATTCTCCTAAGAACAATGACTCTCGCCAAATTAGTGGAAGCAATGGCCATGCAAGGACAAATAGGTTAAGACTCACTCAGAAGGACTGAGTTCGATTTCATAGTTTTGGTGTTTTAAAAGAAAAATAATGATGACATTTAGCATCAGTGCCTGAAATTTACCCACGAGCACCTGATCCAGCTGTCCAGGGCCACATCTGGCAAGCCACTAGCGATTTAGCAATTGACATATAATGAAGAACACGACCACAGGAGGTGTATAGACAGAGCATGAATGTTTCAGGCAGCTGTGGTCAAGTAGTGGGGGTGGTCATATCAAAAAGAAATGACCGCCAAAACAGTTAAAAAAGGTAAATGATGCTCAGTGAGGATACAGATATTGGAAAAATCATCCTGTAATCATACTGAATGTAGTTGGGGGGTGCTTCTTATTTTTGGAATGGTGAACAGTAGGAATGAGATTCTTGAGCGTCCTGGTAGAGTTGAATGACTCTGTGCTTAATTGGGATAAACAGACAGTGACCACAGGAAGTAGTCTCTATTTCGTTATCGGCTGTCTGCAGACGGAAACCCTGCAGGAGAGCTTCCAAACTGCAGGAGCCACAGAGGATCCTAGCCCCCATCCCCCCCGCAGTCCCAGGGTGCCCCGAAACACAACGCACTGCTCCTCTTCACCTTCACAGCCCTTTTGCCCCACCCTCGATGGTTCCCTGGGAGCCAAATGGCGGGAAATATCATCTTACGGCATCAAAGGACCTTTTGTAAATAACATACATTTAAGGTTTTACTCATTAACCTACTTATCTACTAAACTCATTAACATCTCTATATACTATTTGCTGTGCTTCCCCTAACTAATGCCCTTGAGGAATGGGAAAGAGCTGAACGTGAATCAATCTGGATGCATCTGAATCATTATAGGGAAGAGGTCAAATATACTGTCCAACACAAGATACAACAGCATGCACATTTAACTAAACCTTTGTAGTGCAGGGCAATCGGTTTGTACTGGTTTTTGCCATATACCGCACATGTGGTGAAATACATCCGCAAACGTCCACTATGTCTGCTTCAGACATCTCTCACTAAATATTATTCAGGCTGTTATGGGATGGAAGTATGATCAGATGTTACTTGATAGGATGTAAGTTGAATGATGACTGCATATATATTATGAAATATATATTAGATACTAACATAAAAAAAATGAATTTTCTTGAGAATTCCTCCCTTATATGATCCATGGGAGTTGGCATTGCTTTAATGACACCTAATAATAATATCTATATTCTTAATATTAAAATTGCATAGGGCTATGGCCTTAATAATATGTGCTGTCAAAACCATCCGTGTAGAAAATAACAGATTTTATGACTATGTGCAATGACTGAATTCTCTGGCTTTTTAAATTACACTGTGTAAACTATTCAAAAGATGGGCAATGAAATAATAAAATAATAAATTGAAACTTTGATTAATACATTAGAAATCTCTTTTTTAAAATAGAATTGTATTTGAATTGCGACACTGTAATTTAGTAGATTTCATATACTTTTGTTTTCCTAAAATGGCTAATAGATAAGAAACTACACAATGACAATTTATATTCATGCAGACGTCTATTAACAGCAGTAATGTGTAACTGCTTTGGAGTTTTCTCATTAGCACAAAACATCAGAGCAGCCCTGAAGGGAAATAAGTTTCCCTGCTAAAAAAAAAAAAACCCGCTCTCATCACTTGTGTTGTGGAGCCTCGTTGTATGTGAAGGAAACAGAGAAGGTAGGAGGTTATTCAAAGTTTTTATTAAATTGTTACTCAGTGGATGCTTTTACCCGGAGTGACGATTCATCTTCTGGATGTTTTGCCTAAGCAAATTTTGTTAAAGGGAAAACAACAGGAGCGTTTCCGGGACAACAGTCAGCATCCTTCAGATTAAAAGGCTTCAGCGACTGAAAACACATGTACACACACACATGCACGACCACGTGCACACACACATGCACGACCACGTGCACACATACACATAGACTACAAGCAATTAGATGAAAACCTTTTTTTTTATTTTCATTTATTGAAGTTTCACAGTTTGGCTAAAAAAAATATGTTATAGACAAGCGTACAAGTGTAATATACTGTAGACAGAACATAGGTATATATAGGTACACAGAAAACCAACAGAGGCGAAAGAGAAAAAAAAACTAAAAGAACACCAGCCAAAGAGAGTATTAATTCTGCCATAAACAAGGCGAGACTGTGCAAACTGCTATAGTTGTTCTAGGGTAGCTGGAAAGGAAAGTCTTTGAACATACTGCCAAAGTTTCCAAATGTTATCATACTACCTGTTATAATACTATAATGTTATAATACTATAGTATATTAGTATGAATATATAATACTAATACTATAATACTGTAATGCTGAGCCTTTCAGAGTATATCGTATTTTTTCAAGTTTAATAAGCTTCGCACCAAGCTTCGCCAGCCCCTCTTACACCTTAGGGAGTACGTCCAGGGTCACGAGGCTCGAAGGAATCCGCAAAAACAAAGCAGAAATATTTACATGATGGCATGCAAAAATGGCAACCACAGTGAGCAAAAAAAGCCTGTGTTCCTCCAAAACGTGGCATTAGCTTGTGAATGAGTCAGCCTTGCAGACTATTCACATTTTTCGTAATAGAAATATTACATAGAATACAAATAACTTGTGCGTATAACTTTTGCATACAGAAAAAAACATGGGCTATATTATCCCTTACTTAACCATTGTTGAGTGGGAGTCATGGAGATAATCATTTAGTATCTTCATGGCCTTCCACAGAATCAGCACCTCAAGGCCAAATTCAGCCTGAGAAGGTCCAGGAAAGGAGCACACAAGTTTAGCTGGGGCCCACAAGCCAGGCTAGAGAAGGTCCAGGATCGGAGGGTGAGCGGCTAACAGGATCTGTCTGAGCTCCTAACTAGGAGGTGGGTCAGGAGGACAGTGACGAATATCCTCAGGAAATACATCTTCTTGTGCTTCTCCTTCAGCCTCTTTTGGCACTCCTAAGTATAGAGTGAAGGATTGTGGGAAGTAAATTTTTAATAAGCAGCAAAGGATGAGACCTTGTGCCGAGAAGGACAGGATGGCGCCATCGTTTCCTGGAGCCGGAGGGTGGGGTGGCGCCCTTATCTCTCGGGGTTTCTGGCCCGGGCGGTAAAGGCCAGGGTTCACCGTGAATTACATCTGCACATCACGGTACCAAATCAGTCACTATGAAATGTAGTTTTGTGGGCCGACACATCTCTGTCTCCAGCCAAAATGCAATAGGGCTTTATTCTATAGCCAAAAGTCAGATCTAATTGAAATAATTCACTGAGAAATGCCCAATAAAAACTGTTGTTTTTCATAAATGCCAATGCAAAGAAGCAAAGTGATTAATGGCCTGGACCGGAGGGGGCCGACTGTTGTGAAAAGGTGCTTAACTCAGGGCTGCTTCAGGAAATACATTCAGCTCTATAATAAGCAAAGTGCGGAAGGTTTTCGGTCCAAGCTTTAGCCGAGGATTAAAACACATCCATCTTCTATAAGCACTTATCCAGTGCAGGGTCACAGAGAGCCTGGAGCCAATCCCAGGCAACGTGGGGTACGAGGCAGGGGAACACCCTGGCTGGGGACCAGCCTATCACAGGGCACGCCTTCCTACTGTTAGCCACTGAGAATCGCCAGTACAGCTATCTGCATATCCTCAGACTGTAAGAGGAATCCAGAGTAATGATCTCAAACCAGCACACATATTGTGAGGCCAAGCAGATGAAACAAAACACAAAAAATATTCTTCTGTTCACACCACTAGCTGAAAATAAATATAATGGGGGAGATACTCAGGGTATGCAGGCAGGACATGGCTACTGACTTGATGGTAACACATCTGGTGTGAAAGGAAATGCTAGGCAGGAAAGAAGCAAACACACTCAGGACGTGCATAAAAACTAAATGAATGGTTGACCCAAATGGAACCAGTACATGCAAAAAAACATCGAGCTGACATCACCAACCTATGGGGACTCTCAATTCATTCCTATGGGCAAACCCTAATTCCATCTATGGCAACCTTAACGCCTACCCAGTCCTAACCTTAACCATAAGTAAAAAAGGAAAAACAAGACTTTTGGCATTTGTAGTTTTTTTGATCGCAAATTTTTATAAAATTGAGGTTACCCTTGTGGGGACCGAAAATATGTCCCCACACGGTAAAAGGTTAGAGGTATTTATCACATTGCGAGGACATTGTCCTGAGACTGAAATAATTACAAATTCACACACAGACATTTTCCTCAGTGGCTGTTATAGCTGAGCCAGTTATTAGCCATTGCTTCATAAATGTTCCTTCAAATCTTTTGAATTTCATGTTTCAAAGATTTCGGTTCTCTTGGGAATTTCTAGCAATCATCTCATTCTATTCACTCACTGCCATTTAATAAAGAAGTCTGCAGCTACATTTTTTACAATGACGAACGCCACGCCCCCTTCTAGATTGCCTTTCTGGGGTGAAACCATGGCTGGAACAATTTCTTTAAATATAATTAAAAGAGGATAAAAGTGAAATGATTTTTTTTTCGGATCCCCGGAGTTAACGCCATTATTTCCGCAGCTCTTGGCCCAGTTGCCCCGTGTCAGAGCAGCCATCAGAAATCTCGGGGTACAATTTGACTATGCTCTGACGTTTGACAAGCAAGTGGATTCAGTTGTAAAGGTACCATTTTTTCAGCTCGGTATGTTATCTAAGGTTCGACCTTTGTTGTCTTCTGGAGACTTTGACAGACTGGTCCATGCTTTTATTTCTTCACAAATGGACTATAGTAGCTCATTATATACTGGGAACAAAGCCCTCTCAAGGTTGCGATTGGTTCAAAATTCAGCTAGCATTGGCCTCAATCCCTTCACTGGCTCCCTTTTAGTTACTGAATTCATTTTACAGTTTTATTACTTGTTTGTTAGCTTTAAATGGATTGGCTTACCTTTCTGACCTGGTAGCACCTTATCCTTGACATGATCCTTGAGGACAGCTGATAAGTTTTATTTGTTCTATGAACACATTTTTTAAAAAGGGGCCTTTTCTTAGCTCAGTCCAAATTTTAGAAGACTCTTTCCCTACCTGTTAGTCCTGCTTCCTCTATAAATCTAGACTTAAATCTTTATGCTTATATTTGAATGCATTTTGTATCAGATTTGTTTTAGTCTTGTGGTGCCATGTTGCGTTTTTTATTGTTTCTATTAACATGCTTTTAATTAGTAAAATTGTACAGCACTTTGGTCAGCTGGGCCTGTATTTAAATGTGCTATATAAATGAAAACTGACTTGACTTAACACATTTTTCCACTTCAGTATTACTCACATATATTTTAAATGATAAATTTAATAATACACATTTGGGTATGTGGGAGTTCCTGACTCTGGCTGGAGTATGGATGGATGGATATGCCATGGTGCACATTAGCACTACAGGGTTAATGTCTGTCCATCCATCTCCCACACCCCTTATCATTGTCAGGCTTGTGGAGGGGGTTACACCCTGGACAGAATGTTAGTGTATCTCAGGGCACAAGACATAAACACTCGCAATTATTACACTATGGGCAATTGCGAGACATCAATTATGTCCTTTGACTGCTTGAAGAGTACCGTTAGGGAACTCACATGGGGTCAACATGCAAACTCCCCCTTACACAAAGTGGGACTGGCATTCGAACCCATAGACCTGGAGGAATGAGCCAGAAGCTCCACCCACTTGCCACCAGCCCCCAAAATATTGACTCTTCCTAATCTCGGCTGCTGTCACTTTGTGTATAAATTAAATCAACACTGACTTTAAAAAAAGGAAAGAAAAACTAAAAACAAATGTATTAAATCAAAGGCAGAGAGCCATTATTTTTTTCAGCAAATACCAGGAGGAAAAATTCCATGCAGTCCATTCTAGTTCATCCTTCAGTATAACAGTCAGTTGCCAGTGCTGAGTAACTATCATGGAAAGCAACATCTCACCAAAAGCATAACGACAGGACAGTGTGAGATGAATGTCTCCCCGCGCAGACATGCCACAGTATGCTAAAATATGACTTGTCGCTAATGACTCCCACTTTCCAGCTACACCCGTTGGCTCTGAGAGAGCAGATGACGGCTTTGGACGAAGCAGCTTTAATTAAATTTGCTCTGGAAAGGGGGTGGAGCCTTTCAGGTGCCATCTGTATATTAATTACTTTGACGGGGCACATTCTGGCTCTGTCTCCTTGTGTAGTGCATGTCTGCTGTCAGGAGGCCTGTCACTTCCTGTGTTGACAGGAAGTGCCCACCCAGCTGAGTTCCAATTGACGGAACAGCAATGGGCCCTAAGGGGACCCTTCAGGGTGAGGAGTTAAATGCCCAGCTGAAGGCTGCCTGAGATGTAAAAGCTCCAGAAAACCCCTCACATAACATAACTGGTGGCATGTTTCATAATGATGCATGACATGATATGGAGGTGACTCTTACCATCGGTCTGTACTCCTCAGCTTGCCGCGTGTACCGATTCTCTCCATCCATAACCACGGTGCATTCTCGAGTTTAAGATATTCTTCTCCATATTAAGACAACCAGGCTGCGGAACCTTAAAATGTGTTGAAATTCCATAAGGCGTAATTAGACTTAATTAATCAATTACTGAACGTTTCAGCTCCCAAATGCATCTGTGAAATTCAGGGTTGCGTACTCCTGGTCTTCAGGGGTCAGAAAACGTGCATGTTTTTGTTCCACCTGAGCATTTAAACCATAGAAGTAATTCTTTTCTTAATTGAGCTAATGAAGTCCTCATTCTGGGTGCTGTAGCAATCTGTACAGTAGGGTGGTCCAAGAACCAAAATTAGGAAACTTTGTAATTAGACCCATTGCAGACAGCCAAGACAGACCTCAGTGGCTGTGTATAATCACCTGCTGGGTAAATACATCTAGGTGATCCTCCACACAATGAGTGGCTCAGTCAGTCCTCATTGTTCAAATCAGTAAACGGCTTGTTAATTACAGTGAAAGAGGTCAGATTAGTCGAGGATTAACTGTGTCCCTTCACCTAAGCAAACGGCATCATTTGTTTCGCCTAGATAAGAAATGAGCCTCTAACTGCTTAAACCACCAGCTGCTAATTGTTGAACATTCTGAACTGTTTTTTTTTCTATTTTCACCACAAAGCTCGTTAAAATAACATGCTTTTAACCATACTTCGGGTCATGACAGACAAGAAATTGAAATTGGAAAAACACACTTTAAAAAAAGAAGAAAAAAAAACAATCTTGCCAAACATGCAAATTACCGTGTCACGCAATGGCGTCTGCGAATGAAAAGCGAATGGGCGGTGCATGCTGCATGATGGCGCATGCTAACGAATGCATTTCCTGCTTCCATTGTGTGACCGGAGTCACAGATTGTTCTGGTCGTTAGGACCCCTTTATCTGCATTTTCTGTTTCTAGAAAATGCCGCTATTAGAAGGAAGTTGACTTTGTGCCCTTCGCCTTCCTCTCTCAAATGGGGGGTATCATAATGAAATCAGTAGTCGCGTTATAGCACGCTGACATTGTCTCCTATCCATCTGGCTGCATATCCTTGGTGAAAAAAGAGTATATAAAGTATATTAATAATATGCTACTGTTAGCTAAGTGTAATGAACATACATTTCCTTTTAGTGTATTTTTTTCAAACTTAAGCATAACTGAACTGAAGTGGTTTACTTGTGAATTTAATTGTATATTTTTTCAGATATATTTAAAATAAAACGTATTTTAAATATGTTAAAGCATACAGTAACAGTCAAAAGTGTGGACACACCTACTCATAAAAAGGGTTATTTGTACTATTCTTCACATTTTAGAATAATTATATATGACATCAAACTATAAAATATCATGAATCATGCACTGACCAAAAAAGCATAAAAGTCAAAGTATCCAACTATGGTACTTTTTACTTTTAAATTATAATACTATAAATTAATTTTACTGTGCTATTTAACATTGCAGTGGACCAAAACATTTATTACATTTGTTCACTTATTAACACTGCATGTATATGACTTTGTTAGAGCATTTAGAAATCTGTCCGCTTTGGGGGGCTGAAAACTAGTGTAGTGTGGCCAAAAGGTAAAATCAGAAACTACGATCTGCATTTTAAATAAAAACATAGCAGTGTGGATGTAGCCTTACAGTAGGTACTGTTGAACTACTGTACGCAAGCGCGAAACACACTGACCAATCAGCTACAAGTGTTTTAATCAGAATCTTTGGCATTTCTCAAAACACAAAGATCATACTTGTGGTCTTGGCAAGACCAGTCTTGCTAACTCACCTCCCAAGAATGAACTTGTGGTGCAATGAATCATGGGATTTGTCTCAATTGGTGAGGATGCAATTGATGTATCCTTGATATTTGGGGAGGAGCAAGAACAATATCCATGCATTTTTACCGTCCTCTGTATGTCTGTTCTTAAGTATTGGAACTGGTCTTCGGCAATGGAAGATGACGTGAAACGGGTACACGAGGACACAAGCATGGTCAAGTGTGCATTGAGAAACACCTGCTCTCTTCTCTTTGAAAAGGAAGTGGGCGTTTGCAGTACACTGCTGGAGAGAAGCATGCAGGTAATGGGGAAATGAAAATTCGCTATTTACTATTTTTGTGTCAATGTAGAAAGCACTGTGCTTATTAAAAACAAAGGTGGCTGAAAATTTATACAGATCACATCCCCGTCAATTCGGATCCCTACCCGCAAAGAATCGAGTAAGACGGCTGCAGCGAAAGTCCTGCTTTTTGGACTCTCTTTGATGTTACTAAAGTGAATGAGTGAGGGAGTGAGTTTGACTTACACATACCTCAGCAGACCTATAAAGTGAGAATGACCGCTCTTTACAACTTCTGAAAGAGAAGGTTAAGGCTGGTGAAGATTAGCATTGAAAGGCACGTGAATTACAGTTGCAGTGATACAGTTTGTTGTACAGTCTGTTGAAGCTTCCAGTAAAAAAGTAAGTGGTACATGCATTGTTTTTGTCTTAATATAGTGGCCAAATGTAGTGAAGACACTGAAAGGTGGGAAAGGCAATTAAGATTCTGTCTGCCTCACCATCACCCTCGCCCTCATTAGAATAGTGCCTCAAATGACGTTAATCCATCACCTGTGGCATCAAACCAGCAAGAATGGTAAGAACACACACAGGAGATTGAATTCACGACATAAATTTCCAGGACCCTAGATGAAATTGAAGTGACACTGAGGCAGTCATAGACCACACCCTATTCAACCAGAATTTTTTGCTGTACTGTTTGGACAGGTGAGACTTGCTGGAAGAGTGACAGTTTAAAAAAAAATGTTTGTTTGTCTTTCAAGAACAAAAATGCCCATTTTTATAGGGCATTTGACTAGATCTTGTCAAGCGTCACCGGACAAAATACAATCAAAAATCATTGAAAAGGTCAATGCACTCATCAATATGCATGAAATACAGGTGTAACGGTACAGGGTATATTATTGACCAGCTCGGTATACCCTGTCAGTTCGACATGCACATGTAAACCACAATATTATGATATTGTAATTTTCCGTTATCTATTGGAACAAATATGGGACACTTTTCTTTCCCAAAAAACACATCTCAAAAACTAGGGTTGTCTTATTTTCAAGGTCTAGAATTTAGAAATGTCATTATACCACAGCAGATGGCGTAAGTTACCAGCCTCCCGGGTGAAGGTTGCCGCATACTTCAAACATAATTGACGTTGTTCCAACAATATGACAATCCCACCCACTGTCAACAGTTGGATGACACAATGTGATGTCATGGGGTTAGTCAGCGACCTGCATGCTTTGTACAGTGCTGTGCTTATCCCCAATATTGCCTATACAAGTATGTATTCTGTTCATAAAATTGGTAATGCAAATTATTTCCAGGTTCCTCAGGTTTAGACACAATGCTAACACAGAATGCTTATATAGGTAGCTTATTTATTACACTTTATTATTTTTTTAATTTAATATTGTCTGTTCAGGTACTGTGCATATACACTGTTAAATTAAAGCAGAATTGACAAAACACCTGCAGCTAAAATGTTTGTTTTTCTCTCCTTGATTTCTTGAAATAGAGACATCAACTAGGCATGCTTACTCATAATTTGCTTACTTACTCAGATGCATACCTGCATATGTGGAAAAATAAAGAGGTGTGAGTTGGAGATCTCTTGTACAGGGGCCTCCGCCAGATGCTCCTACCAAACCCTCACTATGTGTTTGGGTCTACCAGGTCTATCTAGCATCTTCCCCTGCCATCGGATCCAGCCACCACCTCTCATCATGGGCAACGTGGGAAGTCCAGCCCAAATCCAGGAGTTTGGTTCCAGAGTCCAAGCCGTGCGTTGAGGACAATCCAACTATATCTAGTTGTTATCTCTCTGTTGGTGTCTGCCAACATTGGTCTTATTTCTTTTTCATGTGTATTCCTGCAGTGAATATCCTTGGTTAGTGTGTGCGGTTCAGTGCTGGCAACTCGTTACCTTAATATTACTCAACGGGAAAAATTTGCCAGTAGCATACAGACGAACATACAGCACTCAGTGGTCTACAGTAATATTTTACCTACAGATCTGAGCAGTAATTAAGTGTAGCATGACTATATATTATCCAGCCATTTGTCTTTAAGTGCACTGAGGAACTCAAGCATAGCTATTAGAAAAACGCTATTGAAAAGTATGCTTGGCACACATTTCTTAGATCTTTCTTTGTATGGCCAATAGCATGCTTACACTTACAGTGACACTTTACTTAAAACTGTCATTATATTGCATTACACATACTTTCATAATACATTATAATGCATTCATGAAGTATTTTAAACATGGCTATAACAATTTATAAAAAGCATAACACATTATAGTCATGTGTGTTATACACTCACCTAAAGGATTATTAGGAACACCATACTAAAACGGTGTTTGACCCCCTTTCGCCTTCAGAACTGCCTTAATTCGTGGCATTGATTCAACAAGGTGCTGAAAGCATTCTTTAGAAATGTTGGCCCATATTGATAGGATAGCATCTTGCAG
>JAODKL010000027.1:3551272-3562546 GCA_026780765.1 Petrocephalus schoutedeni | reverse complement strand
TATTTTTGCGGGAGCGGGACAGAATCTTGCGGGAGCGGGCAGGAGCGGGACTGAAAAATCCGTCCCGCGCAGGTCTCAACATCGGAGTACTTAGAATCTGAGCCATATAAATTAATTAATCATAAAACATACATTTTTATGCAGCGCTATTAAATTACAGTATTTAAATGAGATAGATCTGACATCATAGTGGCAGAAATTCTAGAATTTACAATATTTCTGCATTTTTATGTGGAAGAAGAGGGTAAAGGATGAAAAGGACACATGGATGGAAAAATAAGGACGAGGAATGTGATGGAAGCAGTTTCCAGGGGGCAGTGTGGGGATGTAGAGAGACCATTGAATTAGTGACCTGTGCACAGCTGGCTGCCTTTGTGGTCATTAATACTCACCGCAGCAGAGCCCGAGGTGTTCTAAAGCAGATACACAGAGAAACTGATTAGCGATCCAGGTAACCCAACAGACTGCCCTAGATTCCAAGTAAAAAAAAAAATAAAAAATGATGCTCCTTTCAGCCATGAGTTCATAGGAAAGGGCAATGACAGAGAGTTACATTTCATTTAAATGGATGGGCATTCCAATTTGAAGGTTTTCTGTGAGTTTTTTATTTTACTTTTGTCCTCACATCATGAATGGAGCATTGTATGGAAAAAAAGACCTTTATAATTATTCGTTACTAAAGGTAAATACTTCCCTGGTCCAGGGCACAGACAGTGTGCTTGCTGGTACAGAGTATCATGCTATTACTTTATTCGTTTCTAAAGCCCATTTTTATCAATTAGTTCTTCATGCTAGTATAACAATGACATATCAGCTAGAGGTCAAAAGTACATGCATATCCGGATAAACCAAAAATAAAATAAATAACGACTTGTGCAAAACATGATGAAGCAGGTGGTCAGCCAGGGCAGTTTTGTGATTGGGGGGCGGGTGGGATACATCCTCAAACAGGCTGTGGCATCTACTAAGGTCACCTGTTGGCACACCATGGTGGTAACTTACCTCTTTCCGTTTTCAAGCCTTTTTCTGACTTCAGCAAGTTACCTCTTTCCATTAAGTCTACTTAAATAAACCTTCAGCATACCAGCTACTGTTCCATTATAATCCTATTTCAACCACTTTGGCATTGTGAATTTTGGTATGGGTATGCATTAAACTGCAATTGTTGCCAGCCAGATAATAATAATAATAATAACAGCACAACTCAATAGCATTATTCAAGGGCTGTTTGGTGAGTTTCAGTGAAGGGTTTCTCCTTCAGTCTCATATTTGCAATAGGATGTACGGGGGAAACTAAGTAATAGTGTGGATACAGATAACGTTATCTGTAAAAACTGTTTTTGTCCATTAATTACTCATTTGGTTTTTGTGCAACCCAAACAAAACCTGCTGTTATACCTCAGGCCTAATTTTATCCAAGAGATAACAGCACTGGCTTCTCTAATAACCCAGTTCTATCAGAATGACTTTAGAAATAACAACCTTTTCTCTGATCAAGACAAATGCTTCATACTTTCAAAAGCACTTTATTGATGCGCTCCCTAAACCCCCACTTCATTAAGGAAACGAGAGCTGCTTTGTCTTTGTTGATCTTTTGCTAGGTTTCTTATATTACACACTGTGAAATTCTCCTGAGACGTGCACCAATTATGCAATAAATAGCTATTAGGCATACTGTTCTTTTAAAGAATTGCTTCTGAAATACATAGAAAAAAGACAAAACTTGTATTTTTCCTGTTCTTGCATTGTTCACTGAACCAATAATCAGAGTGTCTAAATATTCCTCTCATTAATGTTAACGCATCTTGCATTTCATTAATGTTTAGTCTAAAATTATTTTATATTTTATTTTAGAATTCTTGTTCATTTTATCATTTCCGGCCTGCAAATCTTCTTCAGCAAGACAGACATGCATGTTTGCATTCATAACATCGGTCATTTCTATGGGCATAACCCTAATCACAACTATTACTGTAACCTTAACCCCTACCCAGCCCTAACCTTAACCATAAGTACACAAGCAAAATACAAGACTTTTGGCATTTTTACTTTTCTGATTGATCACAGATTTCTTGTTGACCTTTTATCACTTTTTGGGGACATTTTGTCCCCACAATGTATTATTTACATAAACAACACACACACATACACAGACAAGCCACATACATTTTCATTCTCACATCTGTAACATCCAACTGCATGCAGAAGCTAATTCTGTTCAATGACTTCGGACAGACCCGGCTTGAATGAAATATCAGCTAGTTGCCATGTGGTTATTTTCAGGAATCACTCAAGTGTACAATAAAGAAAGCAATTTCAAAGAACTTTACTGGGTAATAATATAAAATATTGTAGACTATACTCTATAAAGTGTGCTGTAATATAGCTCATTTTGAGGAATCTAATATATACATTAATCTCAATTTTTCAGGAAGCTTTGGAAAGGAATGAATTTGTAACGGGTCTTGGGTTCTACTCGTGAAATATTCAGCCAGATTATTTTTTAGGACTGATACAGCTCATCATATCTCATTTGTTGCCCCATGAAAGCCCATGAAATGCAGTGCAGCTTCTGTGTTACAGCTCATGTTGTTTTGGGGAGGCATGAGCATGGATGGCAATATCAGGAAGCCCTGCAGACCCTTATATATGTCCCTGGGACCGCACTGAGCACCCTTTGAACAGTGTGTTTTTCTTGTTGCTCTTTTTCGTCATTATTAAGGATGTCCGCATGCTTTTAGGAGTATTGCGCCTTTGTGATTTTAAATGAACTCCCCCTGCAGATCATTTGTCCTGCAGTGTTCAGATAAATCCAAAGTAAGCAATGATTTATAGATATTTTAGACTAATTTATAAGGACTGCATAGATCATGGCATTGCATTACACTCAACTGTGCAGGCACACTTTGATAAGCATCTTTCTGGATAGAGTAATGAGGTGGAGTCCAAAAACAACCATGCATATTCCAAATTAAAATTCCCAGATCAAGGATTAATGCATTAGGTATAAGGTTCTAATAAGAAACCACCTTTTGCTATAGCAAACTTTTCAATATAAAACAACCCAGAGCACTCTGGAATGGTATTCATTTAGCTGGCTCACTTTAAGGTTGACTAATTCCCTGGGAGAGACATTTGGAAATTGGAAGATTGTGATGATACAACCCGTTCCTCCTTGGATTGGTGCCATGCTATCCAGGATGATGACTCTTTTCCCAGTAGATGGTTACTCGCTGCTACATGGACCATAGAGATCTGAATGTGAAGACATTAAACCAGGGGCCTTCTACCTTTTTCAGATATTATTGTGTTACGGATTAGGCCTGGCCTGTATTAACATGAGAATTAACTATATTAATATATTTATGAGTAAATGAATAAATACAAATGACCCTATTTAGCTACTTATTTACTTTGCCCTGATGCTTACAATGCAAAGTATAAACATTATTGATTGCAGCAAATCATTTTTACAATACATTTCTATTTCACTTCATAGATTTTTAAGGTGTGTGTCTGGATGGTTCCGGTAACTTAGTCAACACTATATGTTATGGATAGTGTATTTATTCTTGTTTAAATGCAGGCACTTCAAAGTATAAAACGTACTGAATTCAGTACTGCATACTGAATTAAGTGCAACAGACAGTGTCTGCATCGCAGTGGAGGTTAAGAACATATGAATAAACTAACAAAATGGACATATTACAACAATACCACATGCATAACCATTCTATTGTATAATACCCCATTAGTAACCTTGTAAGTAACTGTGTTAATGTAGCGCCTTTTCAGCTTACGTCACGTTAGTTTCTATTGTCCCACCAGGGCACCCGTACAATAACATCTGAGCTGAATAACGAGTTTGAATGAAAACCAAGCATGATTAATTCATTAGGGCAATTTACAGTGATTATTCATCAGTGGCTTGATTTATCATTGGTTTGAGTTTATATGAAATTTACTGACATATTTAGTAAAATTTCATTAAAAAATAGTTTGCTATTCCACAATGATCCTTGGACCCTCGGCAGTTCCTCTGCAGAGCTCCCTGCACTATACATGCAAAGATCATTAAGTTTAGGATATTACTCTGAGGTATGCTCGTTACACCTGCCAGTTAATAGTCTGAAGGAGCTTTAATCTCAGAATACGGATTATTGCATACAACCAGCATCTAATAAGCCTTTGAGTATCATTTTAAGAAGCTCCATCCATCTCCCTTAACTGCTTATCAGGTAGTGCTGAGCCTAGAGCCTGTCCTGGGAAGCTCTAGGCACAAGGCAGGGGGCATCCATATTTAATTAATTAGGTGTTGAGAGATTACATTTAGGAGCAACAGGGATGTCCTGAAGCTCTTTTTTTGTGGAGCAGGCACACATCTCTGTGTTTCACCGTTTTATTTTATTTTTTTACACTTTTACAATAGGACTGTACCTAGTCAGCTTTCCACTGCATACCAGTGTACTACTGAGCCCTGCGATGTTTTTTTTTTTAACGTTATGGCCTGTTATTACTCTCGGTCTTCTGTGTTCAAAAGGATCGCCACTCGGGTGGGGGGGCGGGGGGTGGATGCTGTTGAGTTGCACGCCAGGTCTTGCTGTGCTGCAGCAATACAGAAATAATTGGGGCACGGCGGGTCAGATTAGCTGCTAAGTACACGGGGAAAGACAACCTTTGGGGCAGAGTGACTCTCCCCGCTACATCAGCTACCCAGGTAATAATGATAAAAGCTAACTGCAAAGTCACTTTGCAGAATCTCATTTAAAAATTACAAAAAAATATATAATTATTTTATGTAGTCGGCTGTCAATCCATCAGATCACACTAAGGGGATGCATTTGGCCATAATTAATGACAGCTCTGAATAAGCCACATCTCCCTGTTGAATTTCTGCCATTATTTCCATTTTATAGGCTTATGGTCGTGTTCTGCACATTCAGAAATAAGTCTTAGAAATTAAGATCGATGCTGCAATATTTGCCACCGTTTCTCTAGCCATGAACATTTCTTACTCGCTCTGATTACATTATAGTTAGTGACAGAAGCTAAATGCATTGTCATTGAAACACACTGGGGATTCTGCTGTTATGAAACACTTAAAAAAATGTGCCACATAAATATAACATGCAGCTCCATATTGCAAATATTAATAAATATTTTTTATTTGCTTTGCTTTTGTGATGCTCTAATAGTGTTATTTTTTAGATAGTTATGTAAACAAGGCCCCTTCATGTGTCACTGCAGTGACAGACTTTCCTCTGTGCACGTATGGACTGCCAGCTTCACTCACCAGCTATTTTGTATGCCTGTTAAGCTGAATCCTCTTAAGGTCAAAGGCTTCTGAAAAATAAAATAAAAGTCAAGAAATAATGCGTCACCCTGACAACCGTATTGACTCCGCGAGTCATCCCCGTATTTCTCAGAGAAGTTCTGAGAGTTTGCCGGTCTCTCCATTGGATGAATTTCACTGACTTCCAAGACCCTAAAATTAATGCATCATTCATGGCGAGACCATCATCGCTACTGAAACCTGAGATATTCCACGATTGCACGGCAGCCAGAAAGCAGCTCAAAGAACCTGAAATTAGGCTCGCAGCACAAATAAAAACATCGTCCTGATCGCTCCGTGCCTTCGCCTTCAAGTACGTGCCAGTGTGCGGGTTTGACGGGGAGGCTTATGGGAACAAATCGCTCATGTCCCAAAGTATTTCTCCGTCACTTATCTCATCTTCCATGTTGAGGTGAAAATAGAGGAAGTGCGTTGCGTAAGAACTGCAAAGCACCCCCCGGTGCCATTTTTGCAGAAAGGGAGCTTCATCGTGCCATCTACGCCAATAGCAAGAAGCCAGGATAGGTTAGGCTCAGTTGTTGATGTGAGGGTTATGTCAATGCAATGCTTACTCATTTATATCCAAATGAGTAATAGCAGAGTAGCAGGAAAAAAAGGTGCAAAGATCCAGGCCAAGCAGGGTGATGGCCTCCCTCGTGCTCACTTTGAACCTACTACGTTGAGAGGTTGTTCATTCCGAGAGGGCCTAGCGGGCCTCAGCGGTCTCAGGTCCAGCTATGAGTTCCAGCACTGTTACGTACCTTTTTGGGAGCTGTCGATCTTTCTGTCTTTAACAAGCCCTGCTCCTGAGTGGGTGACGGGCTGCAGGTGTGACAGATTCATCACTAACAATAACAAAGCTTCCCGCGCCTGTGCTAATTAAAAGCAAATTACCGCACTCCCCAAAAGAGGTGTTTTTTTAATATACATTACATGGGTTCTGCCATCCCTGCTGGAGACGGACTTATATGAATGATTGGCTGTTGGTTTCTTCAGCAAACCCAAAGCAGAACCACTCAGTATAGATTAAGTACAGTAAGAAGTGGATATGAACAAGGACATCAAACATTCCACTTAAAAATTCTCAAACATTAAACATTTCTATGTAAAGCTTTCCCCTAATAAAAAAATGACATAATTCAGTTATTCGGTTGATAAGTTATTGCCTCCAGTACATTATTTCACTAAAGTTATAATAATAATACATAACTTTAATAAACATTTATTCATGTGAATATGATTCATCAGAAATGAAAGCAAACTATTTTATGCCAATATTGGGGCATTGCATAACCATAACCATAAAGCATTTTAATATCAGCCTTTCAGAAAAATATTCTGCTAAAATGTAAAAGCAAAGCCACTAAAAAGTTGATTATTGATATATTAGCCATGCATAAATAAAATCCAACTGTTCAGATGCGTCATGATCAGCCCCGCCCTGCGCGTCTTTTGCCCTGTGTTTCCCTCAGGCGTGGCTTAATTAGCCACACCTGAGTCTTGTTTAGTTTTGCCTCGTGTTTCAATCCTCTTGTTAACCAAGCACACTTGCCTTGTGTTTGTTCCTTGATTGGCTCCCTTTATAAGTTTGTCTCAGTCCTGTGATCCCTGTCCGGTCATTGTCAATGCTGCTTGTTGTGGTCCTCCTGGGTTTACCCTTATCCTGGCAATAAATGCCCCCTTGAGGGGTTTTTGAGCCAACAGCCTGCATTTTGGGTCATTCCTCTCCCCAAGACGTGACACGATGTAAGTGACTTCCTCAGGGTGTCCATGAACCTGCGGCAGTATGATATTCTGCGACGATGTTCTCCAGCGTATGGTGATTCACAGTCTGGAGCTGTCACGCTCACCTACGTGGCCTCTCTGCTCGGTGCTGAAGACACCCTTGGTGATGTCATTCTTCTGGGTGCTTTCCCTGCTGATAAACCTTCATGTCTTGGCTTGCAGCAAAAAGCAGAGCTTAGGAGGACTAACGTGAATGCTCAAGTTCCGGCCCATGGACTGACAACAAAATGTTTATGCTGTGTATTGTTATTGTAAATACAGGGAGTCCCTGGGTCAACAACATCCAATTTAGGGACAACTCGTACTTATGGACATATTGTCATAAAACCCTAATATATTAAATATTTGGGTTAAATACAATGGTTCATAACAATCGCACACTTTACTTTGTGCCGCTTGTAAAAACATTGTGCAGCTTCAGTGGTTCCCTATGTACTTTTATTATTACTGTGCAACACTAGTACTGTAATTATAATGCACTGCATTATTTTTATTTGCCTGCAGATTCGACTTAAATACAGACTTGGGGAAAAGATCTGATTCATAACCTGGAGACTGCCTATATGTTTGAGTTTATAAAATCAAATGGCATTGTCAGTTACTGCTTATTTAGTGAGAAAGGCATGGATCCGGCACCAGAACTGGGACACAAGGAATTTTTCCAGGATTGGGGAACGAGTGAATGAGGGAACCAACAGAAACATTTTCTGTTTGCCGAGATTACACTATACACTGTTAGTATCATGGCGGGTGCCGGTTGCGGAGCAGGGAAGCAAGATCAGGAGTCCAAGAGGTAAGGCGAACAAGGATTTACTGAAGATGAGCAGGGAACACCACAAAACAGCCTAACAACGTCAATGACCGGACTGGGGAAACATACTGAAACGCGGACTAAAATACACAGGACCAATGACATAAACGAGACACAGCTGGCAGACACAGGAATTCGCACGAGGCTGATGAGGGGGCGTGGCACACAGGAGGATCGGATGGGAGGGACATGAGTTAGCTAATTAAATTTAATTTAATCTAAGTTCTCTGAGCGATTTACCAGTATAATCAAGCAGCTCTTAAATTTCTGTAACTGATATGAAAGTTTTATTATTTTCATACTTGTGGAAATAGTATTGAACTTGAAATCAGAATATATTTTCTACAGCTCAGTGTCTCTCTGTGCAATGGTTTGATTCCATTGGGGAAATAACTCTTGAAGCCGGCTTCTATTTCAACAGAAGCATAGATGGTGTCAGAATTTGATTTAATGAAATGCTTATTTTTCATTCCGAAGTGTTTTCTGTAACCGAGAATGAACTCGACACCAGAGCACTGCTGCAAATTCGGCGTTTCAATTGATTGTGTTTATTAGGCAGTGACAAGCAATACCAAGCATGCACAATCCCTGCAAAGTTATAGAATAAGGGACGGCTTGTCAGCAGCCAAATGGGATTTGAAAGCGTCTTTATGTTCAAAGTGAAAACGTCATAGTGAAAACAGCCGTTCTGGAATCTGATAGCAGCTCTATGATATTATGTCTACTGTACAGTTAATGTCACGTGCTATCATTTAAAAACCATTAACTAAATGATCATGTGTAATGATTTCTGTCTTGTCATTTTTTACCCAGAATGACTCTATTTGGTGTATTAATCCGTCGTTAAGGTGTGGTATATTGATTAATAACAGGCCTAATGATGGTAATGAAGATGACTTTTAAATAAACCCATATAATAATTCTATGCTGGCTACGAACTTCCATATCAAAGGTGGCTGAATGAATTGACTGTGAGAAGCTGACTGCTTCTGCTTGGAAAGATGGAGAGCACACAGCGCATTACACTCCTCTCCACTGTCCAACCAGAGCTGCCTCTGCCTCCCAAAGGTTTAGTCACATGAAGTGCAGAATTCCCACAATGCCTCTCTATCATCTTCCTGACTTACCTATTATCTCGTGCCAGTTGGAACAACAAACACCTGCCACTGCAGCCATGTTTATTGGTAATCAAAGTCTGCTTTTATAATGTGATTTTGTCATGCTATTTCAAAATACATCCATACTTTACATCTGAGTCTCTACCAAGGTGCATAACAATCTAACAGGCAGTCATTTTCAAGCAAATTTTTAGAGTATGGTAAAATAAACTGATAGTATATTATATTCATTTATTTGAATGACAGTCTGATGGTTAAGTGCTCTTGTCAGAGGTTAATTTCACCTAACACGGCAACATTGTGTCTCTTCGCTGGATTTGTGTACAAATCACAAACCAGGGGCCAAACCCTGAGTAGGACCTTTGAACTATGCAAGTTCACTGGAACATGTTTGTTTGACTGACAGAAGTAATTTTTATCCTCTGCAATCCTGAGGGATCAAGTACTTTACATAAAAAGAAAATGGCCTGACAGAGTTAAGGACTTTTGCCTGCCTTAAATCCCCTCACGGTATCAGAAAATCTTTGTACCATTTTTGTACTGTAAAATTCTGTTTAATCAGTGCCTGGTAGAGCTGATGGATTTGCCTGTATATCTATTTAAAAATGGATCAGTAATTAAAATAAACCAGAGATGTTTCTAATTTGTTTTTAGATGGTAAGTATTTAATTGCTTCTTTTTAAATTTGAACCCAAATAAGATGGCCCGTTACCAAGGTATTTAAGAAGGTATGCCAGGATCTAAAATAATTTCTAAATTACATTTATGGAGATTAGTATGAAAAAGTGTTGCAGATATTGTAATTAAATAATCATTAATATTTATCATACAAAACCACGCTAGAGATTTGTTTTATTAAAACAGGCTCTTAAAAAGTTTGAATTTGAATTTATTCCAGGGAAGGGATGTTTAAAAATGCACTGCATCCATTTGGGGAAGCTGCATTCAGATTTGTGGTTGAATATTTATCCCGTGTGGACGTTCTAGTTATCCGACCATCAATAATCGGTAACCAGTATAGCCAGTACGGAGTCACAGAGGGCTGGACGCATCTCTAAGGAAACACGGCAGAGAAGGCAGGGGACATGCACATACAGTTTCGCTCCGGTACCGCTCATACCACGAGCCTAAGGCGTGCTCAAATATACCCAGAATTCATCTGTACAATTATCAAGACTGTCACACAAAGGGTGCTTTTCCTGCATACCATAATGGTGGCATTTTAAGTCATTCAACATGAGGGAGCACTTTTTGTTCAAGCGCTGTTTGCAAATGCAGCACTTAAAAAGCGCACGTAATAATACAGACACTTTACCGCAAATAAATAAATTACCACAAGAAATGTAAGCTATTTTGCCATGAATTTGGTAGTAAATTCACATTTCACCCATATGACCCGAGGAGAGCTGTAAACTGATATTCTAATCAGCTGTATTAACATGGCAGCAGTGCAGTTGACTGTAATTATGAAGCAGTTCATAACCAGAACAACTTAATATGTAACGTTACCCTGCGTCAGTAGTAACTGACAGTGAATCAGTAAAATGGAGACGTTAGCCTCGACAGCTGCTAAGATACCTTCGGTCATAACTATTGATTATGATAACCATTAGCAGCTAAAGCTGCGCCAATATAAAAACAAAATAGTATTTAGTATATTAATGACAGCCAATGCATTAAGTCTTTTTTAAAAAATCTGTTATTTTATTAACATACCGCTTAAAGTGCTTGGTAATTAGCAATGGAAAGGACCGTGATTCTATGCCGTGTCAACTATTCACCGTCTCCGTAACTCAAAAGTTTAGCCGACAATTTCTCCGCCATTTTTTTTACACTTCTGTTTCTTTCTTGTCTGTTTCTACCGCTCTGCTACACGTAGTGCAGCGTAAGCACACTGTGCGACAGTGATAATCCTCCGTGTCAAACACGGTGATCACTGAGCAGTACATTTTCGTGTGGATTAAACGAAGTATCGAAGCATAGAATTTGCATCGAGGATTTTTTTGTAATCGAGTTATTCGAATTACTCGATTAATCGTTGCAGCCCTAATTAAGACTTTTAGTTGTTTTGCATGCAGATTATTCCTCCCTCTTTTAATTGGAGCATGTGTGGGGCGATTTGACTGGAGCGGGAGGAAATTTTAGTTGAGCGAGCAGCGGTATGGAGCGGAGCGGCTTAGTGCGAATTAGAGCGGAGGAGTGGGAGGAGCCAACAGCCTCGTGGGCGA
>JAODKL010000027.1:3530750-3544271 GCA_026780765.1 Petrocephalus schoutedeni | reverse complement strand
ACTGCAGCGGTTCGTCTTGACCATGTCAACATGCCTAAATGCATTGAGTTGCCACCATGTGATTGGCTGATCAGTAAAAATACATTTATATATTGAAAATACATTTCTCATTATATTTATTTTCAATATATGCAAACATATATATATATATATATATATATATATATATGTAATATAATAATATATATTTTATAATATGCTGACAAACCCATGTATTTACAATCATATATTTCACATACTGTACATTTGAGGAATATATGGTATGTGAATATATTGCTTCAAATATATTTTTAAATACATTTTTTACTTCCAGAACATAATATATACTACAATATATTTCATTTCCATATGGGAGTCCTTTTGCAGGTTTACACGTGGGCTATTATGTGTGGTGGTTACATGGAGGAACATGTCAGACAGCATTTTAAACATACTGTTTAAAGGCAGAAGATGAACAACAGAAGAACACTGGGAATAACGGAGACAAGGAGACAAGTAAAACAGCAGGAATCAAATGACAAAGTGATGTTGGTGCGAGGAGGCTGGCCGTCTCAGGGGGAGAGCTGGGTGGCTCAGTTTGTTCTCAGCATCATTTTCAATAACGCATGTGTCCTGTCTCCCATCATCTGCAGTAACTCTGATCCCAATTTGACAAAAATCCCTCCACCTGAAATATCCCATTCCATTGATTCCCTGTCAAACCCTGATCTGATCATTTAGTAACTTCTTGATACTCTGTTGGTCCCCTGGGCCCCCCGCCACATCTCTGTGCGACCCTGAATAGATTACATTTTGCCAATAAACATTTCACTCACTGAAAAGCTCTGTCTCCTGATATTCTGTTCTTCATCTTCATCTGGGTCATGTTCATACATTTGCATCACTTCCTGTAAAAGTACTTCTGAGATTTACGATCAGGCTTACTTGCTGTGGAATGATGCGTGGGTAGACATGCTTTTGTTTAATGACTATTAATCATAGACTACATGGTCTACCATGGCGATCCTAGATGACTTCCCATAATACACCAAGTTTGCACGCCATGTATCTTTTATATTGTACGTGTGCATATTTTATAACTGAACTATGCTGGCTTGGTCGCTCAATAACAATAAACTCACAATTATATGCTACCTCTGCAAGGGGACATTGTTGGAGATTAAGAGGGCATTTTTGTTCCCTTAATGCAGTATGAATGGGATAATAATCAATTATACACCGGACACTTCCTGTTTATTATTTCTATAGGTCAGCTTACATCCAGGCAGGGGTGGGGCCAGTACTTTTTAGTGGGTGGGGGTATCTAGGTCCATTCATTTTATTGGAGGTGACACTTTATTATGATAAAACAATATTTCAAATTTTATGGTAGCCAGTTTTATAATGCCAATAGACCGACTACATGTGTATCGCCAAAGATCATGGAATGACCTTGTGCTCATAAAAAATCAAGACACATGTGCCGATGTTACGTGCACAACTGAATTAACACTGCAGGGATATGCACTAGACCCACACTATGTAGACAGGTAGGATAGTTCATGTATTTCCATGTATTTAGGTAATGGTCACTGTCGATACAAAGGTCTGCAATATGCAGTAAATGCAAATATAAGCTTTGACAGTTAGCTAACTATGTTAACCTTTATGCTTGCTAACATTACTATATACCGCTACTTTACACTTGCATTGACAAATTGCACCAATTTATAAGTGCATTTGTAGAATCACTTTAACTAGCTAGCATTAATGTTTAAACTACCATCAACTGACCTGATTTTACCACTGGCTAACAAGCTGTGCAGTGCCTTAGAAGTATTCCACAGCTGCATGTACTCCATCCGCATTGAAACAATATGCTATCAGAGCCATAAACTGTCACGCACTGGCCAATCGCTGTATGGGAAAACAATTAATCGATTTATTTTTTGGCGATTGTCTGAAGACGCTCATATTTACCTGATTGTTATTGGTTTGTCCACGTGAAAAAATGAATCTTGCCCACTAAAGTTAAATATGGTATCCGACAAGGTCATACTTGGTAACATTATTAGACATATACAGCCATATATATTTGTAAGACCAGATATTGCATCCAAGCTCTGTGGGTTAGAAGACTGTCTACTAGACATTTGGCATTGGATGGCAGAAAAAATCCATATGTTAAACACAGAAAAAACAGAAGTACTGCAAGATAGTCGTATGGCTGCTCGAAAACTAAACTAAAACTAAAAAACAAATATCATCTTAGCCCTGTTCTATGCATCCAGTTAAGTCTTGGATTGACTGCAAAATACTGCTATAATCTTATAAAGCAGTGAATTGCCTTGCACCAGAACTTGTTTTGCCTGGCTTATAGGGACCCTAGTTCCCTTTGGGTCTGGTTAGGGTTAGGGCGTCCTCTGCCAGTCCCTGCAGGACTGGCTTCCCCTTTGGGTCTGGTTAGGGGTTTGGGTTTCCTCTGCTGGCCCCTGGGTTGATGGGCTTCCCCTTTGGGACTGGTTCCACCAATGGTTTTTCCTTCTATCGAGATTTTCCTTGCCACTGTTGCCTCTGGTTTGCTCAGTCCAGGGGTGGGGGGGGCAACAGAGGGGGGCCAAGCTTCAAACAGGCACCCCCCCCCCTCCCCCGGGACCACCATGTAGGTCCGCTCCTGCACCCAGGTTATGCTTTTATAACACATCCCCCTGATATAATTTAATGTAAATCCTTAATCTGTCTTTTACAACTGCCAAAAGTACTCTGGAGTTGTTGCTAAGTTACATATTTTTGAAGCTGGACTACTGAAATTGGCAAAAAATTTTTGTCAATAAAACAGACTTTTATTTACAAAATAGAACTTAGAGCTCATGTTGGATCCATTTTAGCTGATGTTGGATCCCTTTTAAAAAGGCAACAATGTGCTGTTGGGTGTAAAACCACTTCAGACCTTTGGGGATACCACTAACATGACAATATCAGTGCTAAAGCACAATATTTTTTATTGCTTTGGTTGTTATAAGCAACACATTTTGCTATTGCCTTAGTATTTAGAACCCTATGCACACCCCTGGCTTTGAATGAGTGGATTCTGCATGTTCGCCATGATTAGATCAATTGGTGCTTTAAATTCTCTCCCAGTCTGTGACTGTGTGTGTGAGTCTTTGCCCTGTGATAGGTTGGAATCCCATCCTGGGTGTCCCCCTGACCTCTGGTTCCTGGGACAGGCTCCAGCCTGGAAAATGGATGGGTAGTTAACGGTAACAAATTGCTGCATTTCTGCAAGATTACAGGCAGTGGGTCAGGCACTTGCATCTTATGACATGTATACGGCAACAGCATGCACAATATCCATCAAAGCCAAATGTCTGCTAATTACCATGCTGAACTTCCCAAATGCAAAGAAAAGCAAAACAACAGAGAGATTAATGTTTAATGACTGGGGTGCAGGTATGTAATTTATCAAGCCTTAAGTCGTCTGGATTACAAACTGAGCATTTACAATTGGGTCACGGTACAAAACTAAGGCGATAAGTTAGGCGTTGTTGACAGTTAAGAAAGTTGTGTCTAGGCTTATTTCAGACATCTGCTAGTGCTGCTCTCTTCTCTTGACCTGATTCGCAGTAGCTGAAGGCCATCATTGTTTTGGTTGGCCCCCTTGCTCACATGGAACAGACCGCCTTGCAGGTTCTTTTAACTCTGCAGAGCTCTACTACCTTAGCCTCCATTTCTAGCCCTGGTCTTCAAGGCTGGCTTCATACCCACGGCAAACTCTCAAAGAAAGCCTTCTGAGGTCTTTGTACAAACTGCCCGGCATTGTTTGTGTTCGTTCGCTTGTTTGTGCCATATTCCATCGAAGCTTTTTTTTTGGAAAATCCCGCAGCCTAACTGACAGGGGCGTTGTGATCCGCTGTGAGCCATTAGGACAGTTAGGGGGTCTGGTACCGTTTGTCTCCTAGTCCTTGAGAAGTAAGCCTTAGTGCTGACATGGTGCACTGAGCCACCCTATGTTATTGATTCAGTAGGAAGCATTTAAGTAAGGTGCAGAGGGGCATTTCAGGCAAATCGCTAATGTACTTAAATCAGATTAAGATGCATGAGTGTGACTGAAAAAGACTGAAAAGAACAAGATACAGGGAAACTACAGACCTAAGAACTGGCTTCCCCTACATTTATGCTGGATCCAAATGGCCAAATCCAATCTAAATTGCTATGTAAAATTTACTATGATTAATCATTTCCCAGAGTAATTAGCTCTTTAAAATGTCCTGGGTCATGTGACATTCAGTGAAATAAATGCATTCCCAAAATACAAAGAACTGTTCATTTTAACGCATGTATTTGGGCATGAATCTGTAATGTGTAGTATTTACATTTCTGGATAAATTAACCCTTTTTTGGTTCATGCTGTCTGTGTGCTACGTGTTACCCTGAGTAAGGATCTAGGGTGTGATGCACCGTAAGGGTAAAATGAAAATATAAGCAGTAAATGTAAATATCAGACTGGGCCCTTTCGCATACCCCAGGGCGTTCCCTCTAAATTCTCTTTCGGTTTTGGCCTGTCCCCTCATTTATTTCCCAGAATTTCCCAGCACCAGACTCTGGATATATCATGTGTCTAATGCGCAGGACACTTTCAGGTTTCAAAACTAAAATTTCTCTCATTTTGCAAATGTTAGGGTTATAAAACTAAACCGTGTTGTAATGTTGAGAAGACCAAAGTAGCTGTTTAAGATGTCATTCCACTGAATGTAATGCACAGTCTTAGAGACATACTGTTATTAATTGATCTGAAGAATAACTTGCAAGACAAGCATTAACTATTCATTAAATGATACCCCGCAGGGGTGAGATAACTAACAATTACAATTTATTAATTAATGTGTCAGGGTACATCTAATGACTAGTTTTATAATGAAATCGTCTGTAATGAAATGCCTACCTTGCATTGTATCTTTAAAAAAATGCAGACAGCTAACTCATTCTCTGCTACATACTTGACCACTTGTCACAGCTAGCTCCAAAAGCCCCTGACCTTTTCCAATATCTGCTGCTCCTGGAAGTTTCAGTCATGTTTCCGTTTCGGTTACCCATCAAAGAGCAATACACAGTGTATTGCTCTTTGATGGGTAACCGAAACGGAAACATGCAGAATTACTCTGCAAGCGGGAGTTTTATTTACCAGCATTTCATCTTCTCTTCTGAACAATATTTTCAGTCCAGATGAATCTCAAATCAAGAATTAACAGAGTATGTTCAGTATTTAGTCTGAGTACTTTGTTTGGAGGAAAACAGGAAAACATAGATACTTTTCTGTGCAGAATTATTAGACCAATCATTATCAGAGTTAAACTGGACCGAAACAGGACATTGCACAGAGCAGGACAAATATAAATATTAAAGTGCCAGTCAGTGGGATGCAAACAATCTAAACTGCTATACCTTTAAAACATGATTACTACATAGTCAAGGGTTTCATGGCCAACAGCCACAGTGGACAGAAGAAGCATGTAGAGAGAAGAAGACACAAATTAACTGCCAAAGATCTGTGTCAAATTAATGGGGAGACGTCCAGAAACCCCTTAAGATCAAATGCAGCCATTTTTCAAAATTGCAATTTGAACAGAATCTCCGGAATTTTTAAGGTCAGTGTGCAGTGTGACATCACTAAGGTCATAGAGGCTGAAACACCACCTCCACCCAAAAAGGCACACAAGCTAAAACCTTAAGAATGGCCACGGACATGTCTCAAGACTGAGGTTACAGAGGTTTTGTGGACAGATGAGATGAGAGTGATTCTTTAAGAAGCAGATGGATGGGCCAGTGGTTTGACACCTTTTTCAAGTGCCAACTAGGTGGTGGAGGAGTAATGGCGTGGGCTGCAGTTATCAGCAATAAACTTGTCCGACCTTTTAGAAATAAGAAAAAAAAATTCTAACCATTAGAGCTACTGCCAATTTCTAGAAGATACCTTCTTCAAACACTGGCACAGGAATATTTCAGAATCTTTCAAAAAGGTTATGATATTCATGCAGGACAATGCTCCTTCTCCTGCAACAAAGTATTCCATAGATTGGCCAAGAAAAGCTTGCAAGGTGATAATTACCCCCCTTCATCGCATGACTTAACCCCCATTGAGAACCTCTAGGCTTTACTAAAGTATGAGCTTTACCAAGGTAGCAAGCTTCTCAGAGCAGTGTTTGGGAGGCAGTAATAGCTGCCTCAGCCAACACAGGACATGATCAAACCAATAACTTGCCTGGTTCAATGGACAACAGGCTCATGGCGGTCATTGAGAAGAAAGGTGGCTACACAGCACAATAAACTCGTTTTGTTTGTGAAAGTCTAATGTCACATTTTCTCTCGAAAGAAATTTACTTTGAGCAGAAGAAAACTTCTGAATTCACTTTTATAAATGCGCCAAACTTTTGATAAAAAAATATCTCTAGGAATAGTACTTGGCTAATAATTCTGCACACAGTGTAGTTTATAATCAGCATGTATGGAGCTGTGATTGCGTGCTGTTTTTTTTATAATTATAGGCAATTATATAGGCAGTTTAAAGGCATTTCAGAAGCAGTGTTCTTTTGGGAACGTGTGGATAAGTCCCCCTGAGGGCCCAGATGGAGGGAAACCCTAAGAAAGGGGGCATTTTTTTAAGCAATATGGAGGACAGGACGAGGAGAGAGACAGGGTGAGGGGATTGATTCAACTGGGATAGGGAAGAGGGCGCAGTTGGTGGACAGTGGGGGTGGTATTTGGGCATTTCCTGAGTCACCAAGCGGTAAGGTCTGGGGAGGGTAGTCCCATTTGGTCAGGCATCTGCAAGGCTAACTAGTATTGAGGAGCGAGTCGCTCACAGCTTACCTGTAACAGGCAGCTACTTATTCTGCACGAGGGCAAAAACAAAAAAAACATCCTGATGATTTTTAAAGCAGATCCCACCTAAGAGAGGCTGTGTTTGATCAGATGGGTTGTGGAAGCGACCATCATAATGTAGGCGGTAAAGAAGCCCTTGAAAAGCCTTGTAGCACTTGAACCTCATCTTGTGGGGAACGAAGGCAAGTTCCTGCCATGCGTGGCTAACTTAAAGCCGCCATTTGTCTTCTTGGGAGAATGGGTCAGGTGCAGACGGTGATCCAAGATTAAGGGCAAAAAAAAAAAATCACTTTTCAAGATGACTATATATATATATTATATATATCATATATCAGGCATATTGTTTTATTGTTAATAACATTAAATGCCAGGTCATGATCCGGATATTGGATGATTTGTGAAATAGTTTATCTTTTCACTCGAATAAATAAGTTATTAAGCACTAAACAAGGAATTAAATAATTAAGCACTAGAAATTGGAAGCCTTAATCTTTATGCATGAGTGATGGTACAGGACGCCCTGCTTCAATTGGCTCAGAGCCCCCCAGCCCCCAATCTTCATAGGGCATAAAAATGAGCAAAAGCGGATGTGATGTGGGGAGGTGTTGTGCACAGTTTGGGACAGCATTTAAGAACTACACTCTCCAATGTGCATGTGTCATAGGACAGGATACAGTCTTCCAGCAAGAGTCAAGTGAGTTCATTAAAACCTTATTTAAAATAAAGCGCTTGCCCCCTCCTTCATTTTTATGGAAAACAGCCACTTCCTTACCCGCAGGTGTCTTGCTTCTTTCTGATTATGAGCCTAGTCAGACAGAAGGTATGTCTGTCTTGTTAACAGCGAACGTACATGCCCCCCATCTCTGGGGCTACGGGTCGGATTGTGCCGTACAGTGGGTTAGCTGCCGTGAAGCTCACCTTCGCGTTCCTGTCCGACTGCGAAAACGCGCCCGTGTGATTAGCCGGCTGCGGACCGTCTCGTCCGTATTCCGCCGAGCCGGCGCCGTGCTGCATTCACGACGTCCCGATTCCTCTCCGCCAAATAGGCTTGCTCTCGCACTGCTGCTGTCAAACTGCGCTGCCGGATGAAAGAGAACTTTAATTACCGAGGGGCTCTTGACATAGATGCATAATGTCACAGACACACAAACAGAATGAACTGACATGTTTTGCTTTTTTTACTTTTCAAATGGGTGTAACTTAAATGCCCTTTATCTCACTTTTTAAAACATTTATATCATGCAATGAGCCCCTGAAATTGTTCAGCTTTTCATTTAAAGGGGAGGATTCAGTACCTAATTGGCACATAGTATAGCACAGCACTCTATTATTTTGTTGCTGGCTGACCACATGAATAAACATCAGGATCAGACCACACCCACTACCTGCACTCACCTGTGAGAAACGCCTGAGCTCAGCCCAAGCAGTGTGGGGCGAAACACTGATTAAAAAGAGCTTTCTAAGAGATTACAGTGGTACGCAGGCTTTGGAGTTCAAACTTATTAAGTCCATCTATCTTCCAAGCACTTGTCCTGGGCAGAGTAGCGGGACCTAGAGCCTATGCCAGGTCACACTCGGCACAAAGCGGAGAACCATCCTGGATGAGATGCCGGCCCATCCCAGGGTACCTGTTCATGGACACAGCGGCTGTCAACCCATCAAGCGACACGGGGCGCCATCTACGGAGGGGCCGCCCGGGCGGCATGTGCTGCTCGCACGCCTACGTGGTGCGGCCCGCCGCGGTGGAAGGGGCTGCCTGCAGAGAGCCTTTCCTAGAACCCTGCAGGAGCTTCCACTGGCACTGCATGAACACAGATATTACAAGTAATTTACAGACACTGACTCCATGGCTCAGGACTGGAGGAATCCTGTGATATTGGGGGGGGAGGTAAACTCCACACAGAGAGCATGTGCCAAGAAACACACTCCACTAACTGTTTTCATTCTTTCCTCTCTCGTTCATCCCATCTGCCCCAATATCTGCTGACCTCCAATATCTACTTATGCTTGGTGTTGGTAATTGGAATTTTTTTGGTTGTAAAATTGGTTCATACATCAATTCTAACAGAGTCAATTTCCATTGTAGTACATAATTTATTTAATTTGTTCCCTGATTTAAGGTTTTTTTTTTAATCTGAGTTAGTGCTATCTGCTTGTTCCCTGATTATAGTTAATAGTTGTTAATGAGTAGTTAACTTTGTTGAATGTAATTGCCATTCGTACAGCATTTCGTTTTTTCAGTCAGATTTGGTCCAGACTGCTATTTATAGTTTATACTTGAGGTTTTTTTTTTGTTTAATTTAGTCTGTTTTGTTTACTTTGTTTTTTTCCCCCATTTTTATGGTTGTCGCTTTTATAAATTATGATTATTATATATTACGAAGTTGTCAAATGTCAAAATAAATACCAAAATATGCTAATAAATAGCAAAAATAGGTAATTAATGCTAAAGAATATTCTATTTAGAGTGGAATGATTTGGAGAACATCTGACACCATTGTGTGTGTATTTGTGAGTGTTAGTCTGAATAAAGGTATTGCAGTGAGAAATCCCATAATTCCCGGCCTCACCTGGCACTTGCCCCATTCGGCTGCTCAGTGGATTTTGATACATCAGGCAAGCTCCTCCAATCTGATTTCCTATCGACAGCGGGGCTTAGGAATCGGTCTCTGCTTCCAGAGAGCACTATTAGATTGGAAGCAGAAAAAATGTCCACGGTAAAGCTGGTAAGTAGCGTTACTCTACCCACTGCCTGACCCCAGCCTTCCCCTTCTGCATATTCTGGCCCCATTTACACAGCTGTATCTTCTATAAATTTCACTGATGTAAGGAAATGAAAAAAGGCACATTTAGGTTAAGCACAGGACGCTCTTTATTAGTTCAGGGATTTAGTGTAATTAAAGTCTGGCTTGGAGCAGTTTTAATGCTGAATTATTAGCAGTAGCTAATGTTTTCCAGAGATCCTGTAGATGAGCATGCTCCCCATATACACGCGCGTCGGCTTTCAAGAAACCTGTCAGAATAAGAATGACTTATTGCTACCAAAATGTAATAAAACTGAATAGATTCTCTGGGTATCTAACGTAAACAAGAATGGTTGTTGACAATGCATGACTGTAGAGAGACTCTGGTTTTTTGATCACAAGAGGATGTATCTGTCAAACAATCAGGGCAGCTGTAAATAAGCCCTTTCTTCTCTTCTTCTGGGAAGTGTTAATCAGGTCGGCGCAACTGAAACACATCCGTCGTCTCATTGATTATTGTTAATATTGGCACAGGTGGATTTCCGGTGAATTACCAGTAAAGCATACACTTTAGGTAAGTGGATATACCCCTCCCCCCCCCACCCACACACACACACACACACACAATGTAACAGAAATGAGTCAAATTATTGTTCTGCTGTAAACAAGTGGGAAGAAAATCGAGGCTTTGAAACTTACACCGCACCAGGGTATTATGTGATTACCGTCACGGAGCTGGTAAACACGGCACAATTGGTGTCTGCAAGAAACTTGGCAAGAAAAGAAAGCACGTAGTCAACCAGCGACCTGACTCGGTCTTTACGAAAGGGTGCTCCATTAGGGTGGCTATCAAATCCACTTGATACAGGGGTCATTTTATTAAGCTGTAAGTTTTAACAGCAGGGAAGGACCTAAGCTTAGAAACTCTGCCTAAGTAATTCTGCATGCCTATTTCGGGACTTGACTGCAATAACAGCCCCAAAATAGGGTAAATATTCCCAATAACAGCCACGAAGGACACGGGGGGCAACTGCCTGTATTATTGCTCTCCGCTCTGCCCATAATGTTCAGAAAGCCCAGGCAGTAGGGATAAGGAACCGTCAGACGTTATGGGACAGTTTTTCGCCACGCGTGACAGAACGCGGTGGCGAAGGCGGACGCCTTGGCACTTCACAGAATGCTGTTACACCTCTCTCCTTTACGCATGCCTGTGGTGAGTCCCGGCCGGGGGAACCGTGACGAGGGTGACAGAAGGAACATTTGGAAAGAGGCTCACACCATATCCTGCCTCTCATCTTGGCGATTCCAGTGGGACCTGAAAAAAAAAAAAAACATGACAGATAATCTCCTAGAAATAATCTCCTAGATATCTTCCCAATATCCTAAAAATGGAAATGTACCCCGACATACCCGCACGCCTCGCTCCGCTATACACCAGGATCAGTGTGACGGTAAACAGCCCCGGGTGTCAGGAGGGTTTATTTGTCACTTACACCACATTCGGCGGCCTGGGGCTGAGCTCATCGCAAAAAGATGGCCGCCTCCCCTCCCATCTGGAGGTTGGCAGGCAGACGAGCACCAGCGAAAGTAGTGACTCTGATGAATCCACTCTGGGGCCTCTCTGTCCCGACAGACCTTGGCAGGCGCTTTGTTTGTGGTGGCACGCTCCCGTCGTGTCCTTAAGGAGGACCACACTCCCCTGGGAACACACCAGACAAGTCGCCCCCGGAGCAGCCACAACCCACCGATGTCATCAGCCTTTAGATCAATGGGAATTCACCCTACGCTCTCAATGGGGGTACTTACACAAGTATGAGCTCTGTCAAGCCTCCTACCCTGGTTTCATCCTGCCCATAAGCAGGTCAAAGCCTGACAGAATTCTGCAAAAGCAGACTTCACACCCAAGGTAGTCTATCATAGGTCACATGATCTGGCTGTCCAATCGTTTCGTCCTTCCCTCAAGGTCTCACTATGCTGTTGATTTCATTACAGTTTAATGTTTTCAGGGTTACAGCTGAAGCCTTAGCTTTCATTTAATTTCTCGCAGATTTCTGAAATTTCATTACGGTAAACACCTTACCCGGTTCATTCGCCATTTTTAATATTTTAATCTTTAGGGACACTACATGAAAATGTCAGTTTAATTAATCAGTTTAGCTCCTAAATTAAGATTTTAATTTGCTTCCATATGTTTGATAGAAGAACGCTCCTTTGAACTCTCTCTCCGTGTGCTCCTCTGCCTTTATGCTTCATGCTTCGTACCTCGCTCACAGCAGACGCTAGTTTGAAGCCTAAACGGAAAATATACCGGCATCTCCTGAGGGAATCTGCTTTTATTCGCTTGTGCTTATGAGAAGTGGGACATTAGTGAGGAGGAGTACAGCAAAATCAAAGCCGCCACCGAGTTACGCCGTGAGGTCGGAGCCCTGAAGGTCCCCGGAGGAGGCCGGGGAGGAGAGAGAAGGAGCTGATGTGAGGATCTCTGAGAAGAGAAGCCCCCTGCGTGCAGTGCAAACAGCAGCAGCTCCAATGGTGATCAGTGGTGCTGGTGAAAATGCATGAGTTACTGCGAGGGGAGACAGAGGAGAGCCAGAGAGGGTAGTGCATGCCGAGGGAACAGGTGTAGCCCATGCCGGGGAAGCGAGTGGCAGTCCGGATAACCCCCCCCACCACCACCCTTCCGCTACACCCGAGGGCAAAGCAGGCAAAAAAGGAGAAGCTGACTTTGTTAGAGGGGGGCACTGATAAATCTCAAACACGGGGGAAGGAAATGGCACATGGGGAGGTAAGATATGAGGGGGGGGAGGAGGGGTGATGTGCAGCTACAGAGCAGATGATATGGAAGGAGACGGCTTCGTCAGCCGGCCACACCTTAATGGCGTGCAGGGTTTGAAAGACATGCAGTCTAATTATACAGAGAAGCCGAAATCATTTGTGATAGATCTCAGGGTGCCGATCGTGCTGTTACAGCTCTTAGCTTTCTGCTGAGGAAGTGTGTGAAAATGTTATTGATATTTCACATATAACAGGGTGTGTGGAACAGACTTGTGGAGCTAGTGGGGGCAGAGGACAGAGAAGAACACAACGCAAGTGGGGTGACGCATTTTCGGAGTGGTTGGAACGTGGGAGAGACTGACTCCCTCTTGTTCGTAAAGATCTTCCTTCTCTCGCCGCTTGTCTCCCCTTAATTGAGAGTTAAAAGTTTTCCTGGATTCTGCTTCTGTTTAGAAGTGCCTCTGGTCTCAGGGTGCGCTAATGCTGGGGGAGTCAACAGCCCTTATCAGACCAGCCATTCTCTCAGACGTGGCCGGAACGGAGGCGTCGCGGAAGGAAATCCAGCCAGGCACGGAAAGCTGATGATAAACGGTTTCTCACCAAGACACAAATGAAAGGACGAGTGATAAAATATAAGGGGATTGAAAGGCTAGCAGAATAACAGGGGCTGGTGTCGATGACAGAGGACAAAAAAGTTCTGTGTTTAGGAACAAGAAAGTTTAAGCTCCTCCGACTCCAGGGTGTTCCATGGAGAGTGAAAAACGAAAAGCGGGACAAATGGAGCGTGTGGCCCATGGAGCATGTAGATTGCAGCTGTCCTTTACACAATGTCTGCCTGCAACTGCTAATGTCGCATGTATTGCGGCACAAGGCTGTCTAGGGGCTAACGCAGCAAACTGAGACGGGTGGCAGGCTTATTACTCCAGGTCTGCAAGTGTCAGGTGATTTCCGTGCTCTGAAGAAATATCTGGGTGTCAGGAATCCTGTGCAGGTTCAACAGTTAGTGCGATCAGAGACTCAAGGGTTTGGCTGTCTCAGTGCTCAATATATGCTGCGTGTATTACTGAACCCGTGTAATAAAACTCACTCTCTAATCCGGAGGTTAGCATGTACACGCAGCCCCTCCGGGTTCTACCATTCATTA
>JAODKL010000027.1:3520247-3530650 GCA_026780765.1 Petrocephalus schoutedeni | reverse complement strand
CTTTTTGAAACTGAAAAGTTTGAGACTGGGATGTTTACCACAGGTGAAAATACTACTATACAGGATAGCTTTATTTCTAGGAAAAAAGCCATCATTGGGCACTGAAATTCATACCTCATTTATCAACTTGCAATGGATATGGATTTGGCCACAAGGATTTCTCTTATTCCTACTTTGAACTTGACTTCCTCTTAAGAAATCAAACCAGGTGTTAGGGTTGGCGCTTGCCTGTTCCTGTCCCTTGTGTTCAGTCCTGTTTGGCCAGCAGGTGTCGCTGGGCATCCTGTTCCCTGCTCCGTCTTGTAGCCCCATAGACCTAGTGTGTTTCCCCTGCTCCCCAGACTGCCACAAACCTCACTGGGTTGAGCATGTGGCTCAAGGTTCCAGGCTGACTGGAGACCAACCTCGCCAGTTTGAACAGTTTTCTCTTTTACCTAGTGTTGGTTATTGGCCCTTTGCTTCCCTGTTTTGTCTTGCCGTGCTTGTGTCCTGTTTGATTGTGATCTTTCTTCTAAGTCTTTCTTAGTGTAGTCAGCCCTCTGTATTATGTTCCCTAGTTTCCAGCGATTCCCTGTTTTGATGATTGTTATAGTTCCCTAGTCTTAGCGCTCGTTTAGTGTGCCACTCCAACACCTAGTTGTCTTGGTGTATTGGTGCATTAGTGCCTGCACTTCTTTGCTCTGTAGTTAGTCATTGTATCTTGTTCCTGCATGGTTATTCCCTTGCCTTGTCGATCCTGCTCCCTGTGTTGTTCTGCTCTCTGGCTGTATGATTCTATGGTTTTGTTAAGATAGTTCTTGTTTACCCTGTTTATTTTTGGCCCCTTGTGGTTTTATTTTTGCCTTCCCCATTGTGTTCTGTTTTGTTAATAAACCCCTCTTATCTTGGACCCATCAGTGGATCGTCACCCTCATTTCCTCCCATTCACCATGCCACGCCATAACACCAGGTCATTAATTATGATCACACAAAACAAATACATCACCAAACAGATTACGAAGACCAATAGGGTCTAAAGAAAAATATGAGAGCAACACTAACCAAGCCGGAGACTAAAAAGATCACTATGAAAGTGATTGCTCAGTGTTCACAGGTGGGTTAATTCATTCTCTTTCATAAGCGAAGAAATACTTACATGCTGGTGATCAAAAACATGTAAGAACAGAGGTGAGAGGAAGGGACAGAGGCTGACTCTTGCTGGCGGACTTCTGTGCCTCAACAGATAGCTAAGAGTCTGCTGTGACAGGGAACAGGTCTGGCAGTCTGCTTCAGGAATGAGAACCTAATTGGAATTTAACTGGAATTACATCTGAATAAACAATTGACATTCCTTCTGTTTCTGCATATTTATCGACAGAATGCATGCATTACTGCTAACAGAGTTCAGATACATCATTTTAATCCATTGCAATTGCCATGGGGGCTGAATCCTGGGTAGCCAAGATCATAGAGCAGTCACATGACGGACTGTTTACTTTGTTTTGGTTAGGTTTGCTCTAGGCATTGATACAAATTCTTCTGTATCATACAAAGAGACATTGAGGTATTTTAATCAAAAATGGCACTCCAACAAATAATGTCCTAAAGCGGTGCTTGCACACTTGCTTAAGGGCAGACAATGAAATTGCACTTCTGCCCATAAGGGTATTTGCAAACCTCAAAGCAAATTAATTCACAAGTAAATTCTGAGCAATTTAATCCACAGGCCATTGTAAGAACTATTAAGCCGGACAGGTAGGGCATTATTCTTTGCGGATGGAAGTCTGTAAACAGGAATCCATTAGTCAAGCGCTACCCCCCAAAAAAATCACGAAACAAAATTTTCGAAAGTGCAGGTTTTTCCTGTCCTTAAAACCAAACAGCAGTGACATTATAGAACTGCAGTAGTATTTACCCATGTAATAATAGCACAGTATCAATATCAGATTGGCTTGACTGCTTGTCAGTCATTTGTCCCTCAGTCATGAAGAAAAGTGGGTAACACTTCATTTAAAGCAGTCATTATACTACATTATACATACATACCTTCACAATGCATTATAATGCATTTATAATGTATCATAAGCACTGCTATAACCATTTAAAAAAGGCATAACACATTATAGTCATGTGTAATATGTATTATGAATGCTCTGTGAAGGTCTTGTCTATAATGCACTTTAAACACCTTCATAATGCAGCACAAAGCATCCTTAATTCTTATACTGACCATTATAATGCATTATGATGGTGTATATATATATAGGGCATTATAGATGAGAGCTTCATAGAGTAATCATAATGTACGAAAAACATGGCTATAATGTGTGATACCTTTTTTATAAATATTTATAGCTGGGTTTATAATATGTTATGAATGTATTTCAACAGTTATTAGGCTTTATGAATATGGGCTTCATAGAAAGTGTTACCAAATAGTTGTGCAGCTCTCTGTCCTATTGGCTGAAGTCTTGCACTACCCATCCCAGTTAGATTACAAATGTTTTCATATTCTGGTCCAGTTGTCTTCTATTGTTATTATAACGTACATGGAAATATGATCATAGTATTATTGTGCCTCTTATTGGACACGTTGGATGGGATGCTTGTCCAGCAATGGGCAGGAGGAGTAACTGCCACTACAAAGTGAGCTGGCAGGATTGGACATCTTGGTGCAGATGGCTACTGCCACATGAGCTCAGGAGACACGGGAAGAGGCTACAGGGAGCTGCCCCCCGTTAGGTCACGTCTTTGCAAATTATTCATGGGTAACAATGGCCTGCTTATGGTCCATACTGTGGCCAGGCCTGTCAGCTGTGCCACACAGAGACAGACCTTGAATTATTCATAGCACGGGGAGCTGAGTATAATTCATAACCACAGCGATAGGCTGAAGAGCAGGGAACGCCCTGCATATTAAGTGAAATTAGTTATTCGTATCTTGTACAGATTCCTCTCCAAGCTGATAACCCCATGTTCTGGTTTCTTATATATCAGTTTAAAATATGCACAGCGCAGTCCGTAGCTAAGGATGGGATGCTCGTAGGGTGGAGAAGGGCAAAGACAGGCTGATTTTCAAATTACTGGCTTCCTTTTCATTAGGCTGTCTTGGTTTTGCACAGAAGCGCTTTACCAAATGAGTAGCAAATAACAAATACAGTGACGCATAATGATCTATAGAAAGGAAATGCTAAAAAAAAAAACACTCACATACTCCTGTGGTTTTTGTATCATGTTTTTCCTGACCCAGAGGCTGCAGCTGATATGAGACTGAAATCACTGGAAATACAAAAAATAGGTTTTTAACCCCATGATAGGGATTCAGTGAACTACAGCAAGGAGGCTAAGACTGGGAATAAGAACAAAATGTCGACATGGAAAAAAATGGAAAATTCAATATTCTCAATGTTCTCAGCTCAAGCTTTCAGCATCCATCCACCCGTTTTCTATAGCTGCTTGTCCTATGCAGGGTCACAGGGATCGAGAAGCTATGGGCTCGAGGAAGGAATACCCCAGGATGGGGCGCTAACCCATCGCAGACCCCTCAACACATGCCCTACGAATGAAAATCAAGTTTCTTAGTCGAAATCATTCGTGGTCGCAGTCTCTTTTGTCCTCTGTCCCAAACGACTCATCGGAAACATGTCCGGAGCGAGGACAGAATAATTTGTGTTTAACGAGATTTGCCACTGCTCAATGCTACACACTCTATTGCACAACGCATTCTCTCTCTTTTCCTTCCTCTCCCACTAAAGGTCATTTCAAGGGTTCACTTTCCCAGAACCTCGAGATGAACTGATCTACTTCCCAAACACACAATTATACATGCAGCAGAATATGAGAAATATTAACTATGACCTTACTTTATCCTGTAGATAAGATTATCTATTAATGGGTGTTTGCTGGTCTGAATAAAACATTTTTAAGCCAAAGACAACTGTCTCTTCTTTTTATCAGTTCGCAAACTAGTGGAAAAATTGGCGTACATGCAAATATGAAGACGATGAATTTCTATTTACTTATCTTGATGTAACGTACAGAAATTTGCATGAATTATTTTGGAAAAACAATATCTGACAGCTATATATGATGTTGATGTTTGTTTTTTTCCCTCTAAAATTGGCATGCATTATCCCAAAAAACAATCCCAACAGCGCTATCTACAGTTAAATATATTTGAACGACCCTCTAGTTTTTACATTCTGGTCTCTCAAAGTCCTCGCCATCATCTCACGCTCCAGATGTCGCTCAGCTCGCTGACAGCCATTGCTCCTGACGTCTGCAAGCACAGTAGGTCTGTTTTCCTTCAAAGCCAAAAGGATACTTCCTTCTGCTGGGAGCAAAGCCATGATTTCCCAAAATGCCAGCACCTGATCTAATTTGGCCAAAGTTTTTTTTTTTTTGTTCTTTTGAAAACCTAATCTGCCTTACTTTTTTTATCCATCCTTCTTTTCTGTGGCAGAGAAGGGATTTGTATAATTACTCTACAAGGCAAGGCAAGTAAAGCTTCCCATAGGAAGGCCATAGTTTAATTTGAGAAGGAATAAATCTAAACTGATCAAATTAAAGAGAAAAGCCCTCTCAGCCCAACAGAGGACAGAGTGGCTGGATGGGCTTCGCTCCTGCTTTAATGCGGCGGGTCCCTTCTGGAAGCAGAAGAATTACTGGCCATTTCAGACCCATTAACAAAGTTTCTGCACACGCAGTTTTAATCCTGTAACTGATGCTTATCTCCATTTATTCAATAATTAAGCAGAGGAAGAAAGTGTGTGTATTTTAATGGAATATGCCCTGGGTATAGTACTGGGACACATGATAACACACAATCTATTCAAGACCATGTATGTGTCCCATGAATAAGCTGGGAATAGAGCAGAATAAGATGATTTATCGATGTGGTGTAATTGGACCTGCAAAGTATTCTGTGAAAGGGTATATAACAGGATGTCATGTAATACCATTCCAAAAGGGCATGGATATAATAACAATAATAATAGTAACATTAACATGTAAACTATACCAAATTCATATGCTAATTATACGTGTCTATGATGGGGCGGTATGGTGCTGCTGTGGTTAGCATTGGTGCCTCACACTTCGGGGGTCAGGGTTCGAGTCTCTGCCGTGGCCCCATGTGTGTGCAGTTTGCATGTTCTTCTTATGTTGTCATGGATTTCCTCCGGATACCCCCCACAGTCAAAAAAACATGCTGAGGTGTGTGGGTGTGATCGTGTCTCTATGAATAGAAGGTCGTCAGTTTAAATCCCAGGGTTGGGGCAGCAAGGCTCCAGAGTCCTTCTGACATGCAGAAATTAAAATTGTATGTTTTAAACATCCCATTTGCGCACTGCACAGATTAGACATTTTATGCTTTACGCTAACCTTATCACTTTGTTTATGCACTTTTTACATTATTTGGGACATAGTAATTTATAAAAAGTGGTTTAATTCGAGCCTTGCTTTACAATACAATTTCAGAGGCAGAGGGGGGAAATGCAAGGACATTTTCATGGTACAAATGTTTCACTCATGTAGTGGCCTTTACAGAATCAGTGCTCTACATTAGAAGCACTGTTACCTACATGCTTTTTGGCTGGAAACAAACCAGGAAGCAGTCGAGCTTATACAGAGGTAAAAATTACAGCAGGTCTCCCTAAGCACCATCTGCTGAGATGAAGCTAATATTTCCTGGCAAGCTGATGCTCATCCTGTCTCGCTGGGGGACGCATCAGCCCTCAGAGATTCCACTTCACAATTATGCAACACTCTACTGGGTTGGGGGCTGGGGGTTCATGCCTTGAATCTAAGGAGATGCCAGGGTTGAACCAAGAACACTACCAGGCTAGAGGTTGATCTACAAAAGTGTATCTCAATCTGATCCTTTGCAACCCCCAGACAGTCCATGTTCTTGCTCTCTCCCAGCTCCCAGTATATGCGAGACAGTGACACTTTGGCCAAAACCCATTTCATATTAAAGGTAAACCACAGAATATCTACGTGAACTGTAAGCACTCACAAACAACTGGAGTTCCACACTCGTCTCACTAGGAAGAATAACTCTGTCGTTTCTTTCTTTATTTATTAAATCCAGGCTCTGCCAAGTCTTCATTTACTGTTGTGAGGCAGATGGGATCCACTTATCCATTGTATTAGGCATAGTCTTTCTTACTGAAGGTCCTGTCCATTTTCAAGTGTACAGGACAGGATTACGGGTACCATGAGAAAGACACAATGCCAAGCTTTTAAAATCACTAGTATTCTTTCATTGAACCAAGGAGAATTGTTAGTCAAAGAGACATATTATGCGTATGTTTTCCATTTTGCATTATATACTGTTTCTTTTATACATGGGTGAAACAGGTCACATAAACTATAGGACTATTAAACATTTTGAACGTACTGCAGAAACATTAGTAGAAACAAGTGCCATGCAGAATAAACATTTTTCTCTATTCTGTACTCCATTTTGATGATCCTGCTAAAAGCAGTTGAAGTGGTCAAGTTCCAAATGAACTAAGACATTTGTAAATATCCACTGCTCTTTCCCTTCTGTCTCATAGCGTTAACTCTTCCGTTACCGTCTAGCGTTAACGGGTCCGGTCCCCTGCTCCCGTTTGTGTAATACATTATGAAGATGCAATGCGATCATGTTATTGTACTATAAGACACAAGGGTGGATTTTTTTTGCAAAGCTGAATACATTACTCCGGGGAAGAGATACAGATCGTAGAGATGTGGAGAAAAGCAGATGAATGAGGGGCACTGGGGTCATGAAGGCCAACGAGCGATCCAGGACACTGAGCAGTGATAGAAGCTGACCTCAGGTCCACACCCGATGTTAGCATGACAGTAATACTAAGATTGTGGCAATGACTCATTTATTGGATTCAAGCTGAAGGAACTCAAATAAGAAGAAAAAAGAAATGAGCCCCAATTCTATAATAGTGGACCATTTTATACAAATAAGTTTAAACATGGACAAAATGTATGCAGTGATCTTACATCAAAATATGTCCTTTTGCTCAAGATACGTCTCTTAGAATTGTCTGTATGTGCACATCTTTGCGCGGAGACTTCCAGATGAGAATAGCAGCACAGCACCAGTCACTGGAATAACTTATAATGAGATATGATGTGTTCCGTGAAGCTCTGGTCAAAACGTCAAAGGAATAACTGACTGAATTCAGGTCTGGTAGCCGTGACTTCAATAGGATGACAAGAAAAAGGCTTATTTCAGCAGTTCTTGGGCTGTGCTGTGGTCCTGGTTTGTTGTTTGATAATGCCATCATTGGATAACATGCATCTCAGTTAGACTGTTAAATGTACTGTCAACCATGGTAGTCAGAGCTTTTAAAGAAAAGAAAAGCTGCGTAAGTGAAGTGCAGTGGCGAAAGAAACAGCTACAAATGGCACAGTCTTCTTTATGTGTTAAATCTTGGCTGGTGTCATTTGATTTTGTATTCCTGTTGAGGAATATGTGCTGGTGCGTGGGTGATCAGTGCAGCCCGACGGGCTCTGGGCCTGTGGAGGTTTCTGATGATCATCCTTTTTCAGGACAGCAGGAACTCCAGCTTCCGCTCACGGTAACCTTTCCGTTTCCCGGTTACCCACAGCTTGCGAGTGCATACTCTGCTATGGACCAACATCCCGCTGCTATGGACCAACATGTTCCCCTGCCTCAGGACCCGTTCTTGGGATATGTTTCAGGTTCAGCTTAGCCTTGTACTTAATAATGGATGATGTTAAATGGTGGGTTAAGTCAGATCCAGCCCGATTTTCCATTTTGATCCACTTCTTGTCATAAATACATATTCCTTCTTCTCTGTATAGTTTGAGGTCTCCTACTCTCTGAGGCATTGCATCCATTCAGTTTCTTGTTCTTTGAAGGACATTAAGAGAGAATCTGAATATTATTTCGGTGGCTCTCACGTGCTTACACAAGCTATGGTCCTTTCCATTCAAACAGAATCCCCGATTGTACTGCTCCTCATTGGTCTCCCAGGTCATGCTTTGGGCTCTGGTCATCTTGCAGTGTCTGGTTGGACTTAGATGGCAAATCCCTCCCTGTGTGGGATTTGAGAGACTTAATAGCCTCAGTTGACAGCAACCTTGCAGCTAATGGAATCAATTACCTAAGTGTTTGCCATAAACCACTGGCTGTATTTCTATCTCGGCTAAGGGGCGGGACTATCCACAGGCAGTCTGCAGTGTCCATTGTGAGTTGTTGCCCAACAGCTCAAGTATTATGATGTGCCTGGGCACAGCGACAGTATTGCCCTTAATAGTAACCAGGGTGACCCATACTTTTCCACATTGAGTTGTGCCTGAAATGACTTCGGCCTTGGGTGATGATTGAAGTCTAAATGTTACCCCTTTTCCATGAGCATATGAACACACAAAGCAACAGGGCACACGGACCAGGCCAGTCATTAATATATATGTAAGCGTGTCTAGCTTGGAGGTGCATTCCAGTTCATCACACACATTTGTGCTGTAACATATTAACTTATGCTTCATCAACTAATTAAAAATGGCAATAAATAACAAGCACGAACATGGATTCCAATACAACTTAACCTCTGAATCCTTTCCACTGGTCAGCCAAAACTATTGCAAGTTCTTCAGTTTGAGAACTCTTAATTGCCTGGCTTTGAACAGGGATTCATTCCGGCTCTGGTTGTCGGACCCAGCTCTTTGGATGTTTAACAGGGACAAAAATACAAGTTTTACAACTCAGTGACCTTATGGCCCTCTCCGTATTAATAAGCATGCTAAATATGCAACTCTCTTCTTCGGTATTTTTTAAAGCCAGCTTGGATGCGATAGTGACCAGCTGTCACTCCGGCACATCTCCACATAGCTAACAAATCCTCTTCCGCTGTCCGTCAAGTGCATAATTGTCGGCACGTCTGTTAGGTGGTAGACGTACATTTGACAAATGATGACTGTATAAGCAGACACCCGCACACACGCTCCCACATCTGAAGCCACCTTGCTCCGAAGGCAGAGACAAAATTATGATTGAAATAAATGTGAGAGAACATTTGTGAGTCATAATCCTCTCCTGGCTTTGACTAATGGTGCGGGTTGAGGACAGCGTGAGTTGTTTACAAAAGCAGAACTCCAGTGGAATGTATAAATCAGTAGGAGGCTTGTAGGTACACAGATCTGGGTGGTGTGCATGCAGTGGAAGCAGAAGAACTCTCATAAATACAACAAAGACCTTGAAAATGATGCCTGAAACCCTAGAGAAAACAATGCAAATAAACATATCTGTAACTCAAAAAAGTCTATGCATTGTGTCACTTGGTCACCTTGACATGAGGTTTGAAATTGGTCGCATTCAAGCTTCCCTTCAGAACCTTGCACTGAACCACAAAAAATATCCTGCAATAAGAGGGATCAGACTGTACAATGAGATGCTCTCCTGGTTCCATTTACCAGACCAAAATCTGCCGGTACTGTACATTTCTGTACACCCTATTTTTGCACATTGGGCTTCTGGTTATTTGTTTGGTTGTTTTCTTGTGTATCCATCTGTTTATTTTTGTTTATTGACTTGTATTACTTGTATCAAATTTACTGTGCCTCTTAAGGCCTATCTATCGCTCTGGCTGTCCATCTATCTGTCTGTCTGTCTTATATCTAATAAGCTGGGCACAGGTTTCTGGAAAATATCCTCCCTTTTAACACTAAGCAATAACTTTTGGCAAAATGAAATGCAGTAGGATTCTTATTACAACATGAAATACTTTTCCCAAAGACATTCAGGAATCATCTACAAATGCAATGAGACACAAGTGTTTGCACATACATTGTTTTATGTTAATCAAAGTGATCTACATCTGTTGTTATGTAATATCCATATTTTACTTGGTTATCATGTATTTTCATCGGTTATATAAGTATCACATGACACTTCTGTACAGCTGAGCATCTCACAGATGCAGTTTGGGCTTCACATTAAAACAAAATATAACAACCTGAATTTGAACCAGAAACCAGAAACCTCCAGCAGCCCTTTAACAGGCTCATATTGTGCACAGGCTCATATGGTACACAGGTTCATATTGTGCACAGGCTCATAGGGTAAGCAGGCTCGTATTGTGCACAGGCTCATATGGTACACAGGTTCATATTGTGCACAGGCTCATATGGTAAACAGGATCATATTGTGCACAGGCTCATATGGTAAACAGGCTTATATTGTACACAGGCTCATATGGTAAACAGGCTCATATTGTACACAGGCTCATATGGTAAACAGGCTCATATTGTACACAGGCTCATATGGTAAACAGGATCATATTGTACACAGGCTCATATGGTAAACAGGCTCATATTGTACACAGGCTCATATGGTAAACAGGATCATATTGTACACAGGCTCATATGGTAAACAGGATCATATTGTACACAGGCTC
>JAODKL010000027.1:3482037-3494216 GCA_026780765.1 Petrocephalus schoutedeni | reverse complement strand
ATTTGGCGTCAACAACATGAAAGCATGGATCCATCCTGCCTTGTATCAACGGTTCAGGCTGGTGGTGGTGGTGTAATCTTGAGTTCACTGTACTCAAATGGCCTGCACAATCACCAGATCTCAATCCAATAGAGCACCTTTGGGTTGTGGTGGAACGGGAGATTCGCATCATGGATATGCAGCCGACAAATCTGCAGCAACTGCGTGACGCTATCATGTCAATAGGGACCAATATCTATCAAGGAATGTTTCCTGTACCTTGTTGAATCTATGCCACGAAGGATTATGGCAGTTCTGAAGGTAAAAGGGGTCCAACCCGGTACTAGCAAGGTTTACCTAATAAAGTGGCCAGTGACTGTATATTGTCTATAATATATTTTGTATTATATAAATTTTTGCATGGGCATGCCACGGTCCCCTCAGAATAAGCCTGTAAATTTATATAGCTCAGATATTACTTAATTTTTGGTCTTAAATATGAAACCATGCCATTACTGTATAAGAAAACAGAGTCCACCAGCAAATAAGTGTTAAATTCCAAAATTATAGCTTCCACACTATGTAATCTAATGACTTTTGCATATAAGTCAATCTGAAATGCATACATTACATTACGGATTATTCTAATTAAAATGGCTTGTAATTGTTGCACAGGAACAACAATGCTTCTCACACTGGGGGCCACAATAATCAATGCATAAGCATTAGAAATTGAGCCATGGAATGAGCTCAATAATTGCTACTTTTAATTAAACAAATAAAATATGTAATTTAAGGTGGGAGTTTTTTTTTAATCAATTAAACTCATGCATGTTAACTCACATGTTTATGAGCATATTATTCATTATTCCAAGATCGAAATACTCTCTTAAAGAAGTGTTTGTATTATCTATGTAAAAAAGTAGCATAATTCCCATATTCTAAACCTCTCGCTATTTATTTGATTAATTTTACAGTTACAGTGGGTTTTAGTAACTGCAGTTTCAGTCATGCATGATTTACTGCAGACTGAAGAAAAATTGGAAAATTGCATAAATAAATGGTTCATAAGTCTCAAACTGCACAGCAAGTGAGTAGAGGCTGTGACATGCTGAAATCCACCAACCCAGTCGTGCCCAGTACATGACTGTTCACCCTAGTACCCATACCCACGCCTCCTTACAGAACTCTCATCCAGCTTGCTTCTAGCGTTCTAGCATTCTTTTTTTCATTGCGTCTTTTGAGAAATAGGCGAAACCATCAGAATCACTCTCGTTCAAGAGAGAGTACAGTACTCTGTGTACATTATTATTGTATTTATACTGTATAAATGAACATTATTACTGTATTTAATGTCGGTAATATCTTACTGTGCTTAAGTTATCAAATAACCTTTACCCTATGTATGTACACAGAAATCATGTTATATAGGGTTCACTGTTATCTGAGGTTCTGTCCATCCATGGAATGTATCATATGTGGATAAGGAAGGACTACTGTATATAAACCAATTAAACTTAGAACTGGTAAAGATGTACATTTAAAAGTACTGACACCAGTGATTGACATGGCTCATAGGCCAGGGCTATCCAAGGAGGATGCCCCTAAGATCTTCACCATGCTCTGACTTAACACGGCTTGCATGCTGATGTTAGCCTCTGATTTGGGCCATGTGTTTGATGCACACTAAGATCTGCGGGAAGCTTATCATCACAGGCGATTCCATTGGACTGCAAAGGGGAAGGGAAGCCAACTCGGTGAGGTCCTGACAGCTCGCCGACTCAGGTCTTATATTAACTGCCTTCTCCACTGACAGCAAATTGCAGTGAATGGGTTAATATTATGGGAATGCCCTTGGACATTTTTAAAATGGAAGTTTGTCTTGGTCTTGCCAGATTTTCTATTTAGTGCATAAAAATCCTGGTAACGGTAAGTTGAATATACTAGGGAAATCAGATTGAAGGTAAATATATATTCGACACTGGGAGAGAGGAAACATTAATCAAATCAATAATAGGTAAATCCAATCTCTTTCCTCCTGATAGTCGCCTTTATGGGCCGCATGACTCAACCATGTTTATTTGAAAGTCATGTGACCCATCAGCACAAATTTGGAGAGTCAGAGAAAATTAACGTCTGGAGAATCTTCGACGCCGATATGAATCCCTTAATCGTATTCACAGGGGTGAAAATTGTGACGAGACTGACAGGAGACATGGGTTTTGGTGAATAAGAGAGGGAAACTTTATTATTATTTTCTTCCCTATAAATTTATTTTCTCATGTTTGTCGACGAATGAGGTATGGGGAAAGACTGATAATGTGACAGCTGATGGTCTGTGAAGCCCAGTGGTACTGCTGTGCCTGCTTTTTTATCAATCCCTAGTTCTGAAGCATTATGACTTGGAGGAAAACAGATAGAGAGACAGAAGAAGAAAATTCAGGCATTTGTTCTCTCCAAAAGAAACAGATTCTTTTCTAGCATTATTTTCCTGAAGCTGGACCAAACATCCTACAGACCTTAAAGGGAGGTCATTTCTTTCAGCACAAATGTGCTTCTTCCTTCAGGAAGAATGTCACTCTGGAGAAAAGACATTGTGTGAGACGTTGCCCTGCTCCGGCCTTGTATGCTAAATGCATTTCGACCGTCAGACCTGAAGTGGAAGACTGCAGAGGGTGACAGATAATAGTGTAACAGTCCATGTCAATGACTCTGTCATTCACTGCCGTATCAATCATTTGCAACCTGCCTGGACTCTAATCTGGCCCAGTCACTGCCATTATTAAAGGTCTACTTCACTGGAATCGGCTGCTATAATGGTTGAGGAGATGCCTTGCTAATGAAGACATCTGCAGAATTCAGAGGTCCTGTCTTAAAAAGATGTAAAAAAAAAAAAAAAATATATATATATATATATATATATATATATATATCCTGGATCCCGTTGACAATACAAAGATACTTGTTGCTTTAAATTGCCCATAGAGTGTATGTGCCCTCTGATGGACTGGCATCCCTTCCAAAATATTCCCCTACTTTATGGAATAAGTGGTCAGAAGATTATCTCTTTCATGATTTCTGTGCTTGAAAAATAAACCCAAAAACAAAGTTTCTAGCTTAGACAACTGCAGGCTCACATAAATTATTTGAAAGAGTGATGGTGCAGAAGTTCAGTAAGATAGTGGGGTCTGGGAGTGTAATGAGTGTCATGGGCAGATGAAGACATACTATTATGGGATGAGCAAGAAAAATAGGTTTAATATTGTGATCCAATGAAAAGCAGAACTGGAGAATGGTCAAAAGATGAGGGTCAAAACTAAAAGGAAGATGGGCAAAGGGACCACTGCACAAGGCATTTACAAAGTGGAAGCCAGAACACCAGAATGGTCAAAGCATGGCAAGGCAGGACTAGAATAATCACTGAAATGCAGGACAGAACAGTGACAGTCTCACAAGGGAGAGCTGGGAGGAACAGGACTAAATATGGCAAGAGAACTAGACACAGCTGGTCACAATGAACCCATAAAGGTAAATGAGGGAGCGGAAACAAATATGGGAACAGTAAGTGGGTGCAAGGGATTCTGGGAACTGGAGTCTATATACATGGACCGTAACACTTAGGGTGTGGCTAAGTGAAATGTTGGGGGCATTCATTCACACATTCCACAGTGCCTGGAATAGCCTCTTCCTTGACTCAACATTTCGTCATTCTCCACTTGTGCTAATACTGCAGTGGCAGTATCTCCTTTTCATTCCCCTCCCTTTTTCCACCCCCCTTACCTAAATCAAGCCCCTGTTCCTCCAGCCACCCCCCTCCCCCATCCCTGACCTGGAGAAAGTGTTGCAGTGACCTTGTTCATTCCTGATGAAAAATACTTTTAAAAAAATGAAATATATGCACAAGCTCGTGTTCAGGTTCCCTTGCCACGTCTCAGATGTTGACATTGTAACCATGTTATCATTAATGCTAGAAATCATCCTGGGAAATACTCATCTCTTTCCACAGGCAGGCAACTAAAATCACAACAATAAAAATGATAATCCCAAAAGCTAATCCCAAAGCCATAAATGACCCTACTCGTTATTTTTGTGTTAATGGATTTCTTAGTCTGGCTTCTGTGCTTCTCTCTGGCCAGCAGGCCATTTATTAATGAGCACTTCAGTAGGACGTGTTGTCATTGACCCGGCTTACTTTTCCTGGGTTGGGTAGAGATCCACTCATCTCTCATCCAGCAGCACACAAGGAAGCTAGAGTTATTCACCCCTCATCAGTGTACATGTTTCTTTTTGTTTGATCTTGAAGTGTTACTGTCAGTCTCTGACAGGGTAGAATCAGTCTGTCCATGCATCTATCACAGGAGTGGCCAGTCTTAAGGGCCAGTCTTAGATTACTAATAACTAATTACTGATTGGCTGAAGAGTCCTCACACCTGGCTTTGAACAGTTGACCTAAAGGTTATCCCAAAAACCTGCATAAACACTAGCCCGTTGCGCAAAAAACTGTCCACATCTGATTTATCATGATCCAGTAGGGTTACCATCTAATCCAAGTTAGAAAGGACATTTTGAGCTAGGACAGGATAATAAATTACAATTTCAATTAAAAGGACCTGGATTTCACTTATGCACTGAGTTCTTGCTGTGTGCTGATTGGTCAGTCTCCTATAATCACGTATTTGTCTATAATGTAAAATGCAAAACAGCTGGACGAGCCTTTCAATCAAGGAGTCAAACCAGTCAAAGAGGAAAAAGAACTGAACTATTTAGTGAAGCACAGGAGCCCTTCATTTTTAAAGTGGTTTGTAAAACCTGAAGTAGCTCAAAGCGTCCTTTCTAATATGAATTAGGTGGTAACTCTAGCTTGGATCCAATCCCAGGAAGGGTATAAGGTAGGAGAGACCCTGAAAAGGATGCCATTGATTGTTGGGTGCAATTTTGGCACAACAAGGAAAACAGTATTTTGTTTTGATATGATTAAGACTGCAAACACAATTAGGAACCAGTAAAATAAATGGCTGCTGACATGTGGAATACAAAACCTACAATATGCTTGTATGTGTATAAATATGTACAATAAAAATCATATCATGAATTAAATTCTGTGTTCTCTACAACTGCACGTCATCACATATTATGTAGTACAGTAAGGGTGCTTGGTGGATCCACGCTAAAATATTAGTTCTATCGCAATGTTTTAATTTCACCCTAATATGGTATCATCCCTAATATGGAACAATAAATACCATATAGCCTTAGTTAAATACATGTTGAATATATGTTGAACTGCTGAATATTTACCTGTGAATTTAGGTTCTGCCCATGTTAAGACATGTATTCACATGTTTCACTGAGGTAACCGAATGGTACCCATCAAATACGTACACCATTCCAGTCCTTCTACAGTGTTAGGACACTGGAATCTTCCAAGGTACTGTATAACTGGCTTTTGTTTGTTCTACATGGGACATGGACTCTTATCCATTTAAGTAGTGTACCATTCCAGCCCTTTTCCAGCAAGCTCAAAAGAGTGTTGAAAGACCGTAGACTTGGGGGAAAATTCAGACTGAATACGTTTCTGCAGGGAAAAAATGACTGAAAATGTCAGATGGCATTTCACTGCTGGTGCTATTACCTTTCAATCTCCACTAACTCTATAGGGAAAGGAACCAGAGTCCAGCAGGCATATAATGAGCTCTTACTACAACTATACAACGGCCAACAAAAACAATAACTATCGGCAACTACGCAAAAAAAAAAAGGCTTCCTATTCTGTAGTGCTGGTTTCTCTAGCTCGTTGACAGAAGACAGCTCCATCAGACCATTTCATTAGGATTCCGAACTCTTCCCATTATTCCCAGGGCCAATTCATCAACAACTCCCATGAAGACACAATTAAACTCTCCTGCGCCAGTGGGCAGAGCACCAGCCTCTGCCAAGAGGAATTTCGATTCGATAAAGCCGGCTGTAAATATGCCTCTCAGGATAAATTGGTCATCAGGGCAGCATTGCGGGGTAAAACAGCCGTCTGTGATCACCCAAGTCATTAAGTATTGCTTTGAGGAAGCGCTGCTTTGTGGGATTGGACGTGCAAGCCACTGCTTGATACATCTGCTAGGTAAGAGGGGGACCTTTGCTTTTTCATCACAGGGTACCCATTAGCAAACATTTGGGGAAACAGTGAGTGTAGCTATCTTTGGTGATGATTCTGTTTATCTGCCATCAACCCTAATAGCTTAAAGTGTTCTGATTGTTTTTGTCCCACCTCCCTCATTAACAAGGATAAGCTCCTGGTGCCAGTCACAAGTCCTCACACAGTCAAGGGTCTGCCTTGGGATCTTTCTTACTCCTTACACAACTTAGATGTAAGATGTTCCTTGTCTCTACAAGAAGGACAAGTCCCCCACAAGAAACCTTAGCTCACAGCCCAGTTCCAGCATCACGTGCCCACTTTTGAGATCCTCTCTCAGGGTGCTGTCACTTGCTGCATTACCTGAAGAAATGGATAGTGGGTGACCTATGGTGGGGTGGGGGTGCTGTGTGAATCTTTGCAAACCTTTTTAACATCTAGAAATGTACGTAAGAAGAATGCACTAGCTTCAGCAAACTGGCATAGAAAAAGTGAAGGAGTGGGATCTGACTTCCTGTGAAAGATCTGTTTCCATACAATTTGGTGACAGGTTGCTGTGAATGAATTTTACAGTTTTTCTCAATCGCTCTGGCAAATGTAATGAAACATAAGCCTTGAGAATGTTAAATATAAGAAAATTTCTTAAAAGATACATATGCACATAACGTAACAAAATGGCTTGTCTGTACAAGCCTGTCAGGGTTGGTACCCTTTGACTCCGTTCTCTTTGACCTCACCCCTTTGACCAGCAGGTGTCGCTGGTCATTTTATTGTTTCCCCTCTCTTTCGCATAATCCTTTAACCCTTGTGTGTTTCCTTTGCTGCCTGGACAATTGCATATCTCAGTCGGCTAAGCATGCAGCTCAGAGAGTAAGAACCCGCTGCTTGAGGTTTGAAGCAGGCTTAGAACCAGCATTGCCAGTTTTGTTTTTCTTATGGAGTTTTGTTGTTCCTAGTCTTGGTAGTATTGGATTTCTGTTCCCAAGTGTTTATATTTTCCTGCCCTTTGTTGGCTCTCCTTGTATTCTGTTCTGATTTTGTTTGGTGCCTTTTTAATTCTGTAATTGGCTTTGCTTTGCATTCCTAGTGTCACATTAATGTTTCCTAGTTTGTTAAGCCTCCTAGTTCTGTGATCATCTTTGTTAATTAGTTCCACCTGTTGCTTGTTACCCTGGTGTTCTTGTTGATTAGTTGTCTTGGTAATGTTTCACTCCTGCTCCATCGTTTGCCCATTTTGGTTTGTGTATTTATGTTCCTGCCAGTGAGTCGCTGTATGTGATTGCATGTGATAAGGTTTGGTTCCCTAACCTTGGTTCCTTTTGTTTTCTAGTTGTTAGGTTTGGTCCCTGGTTGTGTTATTATTCGTTTACCGTCTTACTGTTGTCTCGCAGTTGGGTATGATCCCTTATGGTCCCTTTTATTTTCTGATTCCCAGTTTTTGTTAAATAAAACCCCTTTCTTGTGGAGCAGCACCAGGGATCATCACCTTCTTTCCGCCTGTACCATGCCAGGTCATAACGCCTATCACTTACCTAAGAAAAACTTAGCTCATGTCTCAAAAGCAAATAATTCCCCCAATTAAATAGTCTGTGCCACCAAAATGAAAAGTACAGTTGACATAATTTTAACCACAAGAGTCAAAATGCTTAGATATGCTGTCAGATCTGTTAGTGGGAACTCCACAATTCTGAAAGATAGTCGGTTCAAAAAGTCAAAAACACCATTTTCAACATTGTAAGGTCATACATTACAGTTTTTAAAGTTCACTGGCAAGAGAAAGCATTTGCACCTGTAACTTCTCAAGACTTGGTACAATAGCAAACAAACACATCGCACAGCACTGTAAAACCTACACTGTAGCTAAATGGTAAGAAGATCATGTACTATGGGAACCAACAATGCAACTATTCTGTGCACCTGCAATTTATGGAATATATTTTTAAATCACTTTGAAAGCTTTAACTTTTGCATGCTTTGGCTAACATGGAGATCACGTAAATATTGTCTGGCTGTAAAATTGTTATAGTGGCAAAATGCTTAATCTGTTTCGAGAAAAAAGACTAAAGCAACTGAAAAATTGTGTCAAATGATAACAATTGTACAAAACCATTTGCATATATGTACTAAAGCATTTAAAAATGTGTGTGAAGCAATTCTACTGTGCAGAAGTGATGTTATGGTGTGGGGGTTACACTAGCTGTTTTGCAAATATTAATCGTCATTTAAGAAATGCTCCAAAGCAATTGAGAAACTGTTAAATGTTTATCAGAATCAAGTTTATTCAAAGTATGCTGTAACATACAAGGAATTTGTTTCCGGCTGCTGGTGACCCTCTTGTACTCTAACGATAACAATAAATGCACAATAGATCAATACAATATACAATAGACAACAAACAATTTAACAAATTGTGTTTACTGGCGAGGAACTATGGGACTTTCCAGTATAGAGGTGCATAGAGGTACCCAAATATTGTTTATTAATGGCTTCTTAGAGGTCTTTAAAAATCAACCAAGGGGGAACATGCACATCATGCTTAGTACTTTGCGGTTTTCAAAACTGTGGAATTGATAACGTCAATCATTTTTGCGTTTGGCTCACTGCTAATTTTGCCACATGAGTAACTGTCCTGAGCTGGAAAGTACAGATCCATATAGGGAAGATATTCACACTCTACTACAAAGATAAGTTGGCCTCAGGTAAACAGTTGTGACATTTCCTGTTTATGAACTGATAGCCATTAGTCCTAATTCCCCAGACATGGTTGACCATCCCGGTGTGATATAAGTCAATATAAAGTTGTCAAATAAACTTCATTTGCCTTGTGGAAGACAGCTGTTTCACACCCAGGAGAACACCTATAAAAATATCCTCTAGACAATTCTTACAACAGCACACAAAATTCAAAGGGACCCCCTAACATGTTATCTGCATCGTTGGATGAGAAAAAATGCTGACCTACTGAACCTCCCAAGACAGCAGGGAGATTTAAATAGCTAATAAATCTACTTGCTGACTCAAATGGCCTGCAGCATTAGAACAGCTCATTAATAACCTGGTCTTCATGTGTGACCGTGCTGCATGACTGCAGTCATGCTCTGGATGGGAGGCGGTCACTACTTCAGCATGACCATCTGCCGCATTTCTACATCCATGTTCCCTACCCACTAAAAGATGCATGTTTGACCTACATTTTTGTTTTCCAACCCGGTCGTTGGGGACCCACAAGCAGTCCACGTTTTTGCTCCCTAACAGACATTCCACATTTTTGCTTCCTCCCAGCTCGAGGGTGCAACAACATGGACTGTCTTTGGGTCCCTGATGGCCAGATTGGGAGACACTGTTCTACATGACCGCATGCATTGACAGCCATAACTCAGAACCTGGTTCAGAATTTTGCTGATGTTGTCGCGCGACACTGCACCCCTTTGCCTGCTCTTCAGCTTCAGTCCAGATGCAAGAAGCAGGGCGATACAATTTGTGACATTTCAATGAAGAGATGAAAGAGAAAACAATAAAATAAACCAATTTGGGGGGGAAACAAAGAACTTCAGGCTTCTCGTCTGTATATGTGTGTGCCAGACCCAGTGAAACCACCACTGTTTCACCAGAGGCTCATTACAGCATGATAAACATGCTACCCATTATGTTACCTTTCAATGCTTTGCTGTTGCTTAATACAGTAAATCAGGAAGAAAGCCTAACAAGATATCTATCCGGTCACCGTAATCACACTTTACGTTATCGTATTGGAAAAACAAGGCGTGAGACACACTCTACCTCTCCACATTAAGACATGCATTTTCTTTGCGTGTCACAAGTGATTAATGGGCTTGCTGGTTGGGGCCCTTAGACCATAACTTACGAAGAATTATTCAAGGCACTCACAACGTAACCTAATAAAAAGTCTCACATCATCTCCAACCTCTTCAGCCTAGGCCTGGAGAGGGAGGAAGACAGGGTAAAACTTAAATCACGTTTCTAATGTTTGTAAGTGAGGGCCCACGGGTGGGGGGTGGGGGGTTCTGCATTGATCTCACTGTGTCAGGATAAGAAAAGAAAAGAAAAATGAAAAGTCACCTTAGAGTGCTAATGATTTTTATAGAGAAACATTGGCGTTGTTTTCAGCTGTCTTTTGATGCCATTTGAAGGAAAGCTCAATAGCTTGTGCTATGTTTACCACAACATGTGAAGAATATTGAGAAACTATGAAGGAATGATGGATTAAGAACAAATAAGTCCCAAGACTAAGTCAACATGGCGTTTGAAGTATCCTAGAATCATATAATTATGCCTTTTCATTTTTGTTCATTTTGGTCCTACTCATTATACCAAGTTGTGATCAACGTAATGTTCCCCTACAACAGATGTCTTGCTCACCTTGAAGAGATGTCTGTAAATCCTTTGCTTGTCTTAATCATAGGCACTTGAGTGAAGATCTCAAGTTCTCAGCAGCCAATAAAAATGCCTGTTTTCCTGTACGGAGCCCATGAGCCCTAGGGGTTTATACGGCTCGGAACACAGAGCATCTCTTGTTCCTGCTGCGACAGAGACTTTCCAAGCGGAAGACAGGAAATGCACCGAAATCTTCATGGTTTGTTTACTGATCACAACAAACAAACCGGTGAGTAAAAATAGTAATAAAATAAGGTGGCTGCGTCGTGTCCCACCGAGGGAGGATTTGAAAATGGCATCACCCCATCCTTTTGATGATTACGACTGAGACACTGATTTTTCTCACAGGACTGCAAATCCCTTTGTTGGCCGGGCATTGCATTAACATCTCCACTATTTTCTGAAGTTTTTAACTTAACCTTTTTCACTCTTCATTCCTCAGCTGGGGTTCGGTGCTGGTTAAGGCATTTAACTTGTGAGGAATGTGTTTTGGGTTTGATACTGAAACTCAGGTTGCTCAATAAATATTTGACTAGTCTGTTTTTGTACGGACATATATTCACACCCAAGCTATAAATATTAATGACATTAATAATAAACAGTGCCATTGATATTTAACACCTTGCTTGTACTCTTGTTAAGTGTAAGAAAAACATCATAGGCAGAGTGTGAATAGAATGTAAATGATTCTGTCATTTTTACGCCGACGAAGTGAGAGTTATCCTGAGCTGGAAGACAATGCACTCAATCAATGCGTGTGGTGCTTTTAAAAATCAAAGTTATTAGCTATTGGCAACCCACAATAAAGATAAGCTATAATTCAGTTATGAATAAATTATAATACTGTACCATTCTGTTCGCTCTGTGTTGATTTGTACACAGCTTTTAGAACTTTCTAATCCATGTGCCTTTGAAATGTACTTGGATTGTTACACAGTAGCATGCAAATCCTTCATCATTGTCAGTATAACTTCTAGGTTTACTTGGAAAAGTTAAGCAAAGCTTTCGGAAAATTCCCAAAAAGATAAATCTACCGGGTAGCGTCTCCCATGCTGTCCATCGTGAGGATGTTCAAAGCCATGGAGGCAGTTGCTACCTCAGCGGGAAGAGGACGACATGAGAATATTGCCAGCACTCGCTGTGAGAAAAACGGTGCATGAGGCAGCCTTGAAACCAAAGTTAAATGTGTGAGATTTCTGTGGCAGGATTCAATGTCTCAGAGGCGATTTCAGCTTTGCCAGGATGAGTTATTCTTGGGGGCCATACAAAAACATAAGGGGTGTAAATTTGCCAAGTCCTATGGACCATGTCTTGTGGTCTGATGAAACGAATTTCAGCTTTATAGAAAAGTCATGTACAGCTCTGGAAAAAAAAAAAAACTAAGAGATCACAGCACAGCTGTATTGTTTATAGAAAAGGTAATATAAGTTACAGTAGGGTTATGCTTTGTTATGCTGTAAAACTCATTTTAATCATTATATGTTGTAGGATCAGGAACATGCTTAATAATATAAATACAACATGGTATCATTGACATCAATTTATAGGGATGAATACATAGACACAATGTAGCTCTAGAAAAAAATTAAGAGATTTTTTTAAAAATCTGTATTTTTAAATCCTGGTTTAGTCCTGGTTCTGCTGGCAGAAGGTTACACTGAGCAGCAGCACTGCTTCC
>JAODKL010000027.1:3453945-3464773 GCA_026780765.1 Petrocephalus schoutedeni | reverse complement strand
GTGTATATGTTAATAGCCTGTGATTTTCCCAGTACAGTGGTAAATAATATAAATGAACATAAATAGAATAGATGATATATGAGATACTTTGAGCTGCGTTGAAATAAAGCCTATATGAGTATTACGTACAGAGTAGGACACAACGTGGTGGCGCTTGAATGAACGTGAAGGCGACGTGATGACGCAATCGATATGCAAATTAGCACGTGTCATCATCTAGTGACTTTCTGGGTACAGTTTAGTGACTTCAGGTAAGAAATAGCTGCCAACGCTGCATTTCAGGGATTTTGAGTCATTCTGCACTGCAGATGGGTTAATTGCGTTGAAATTTTTAATCAGATTAATCATGAAGATGGATTAATCCGCGTTAATGCGTTAATTTTGACAGCCCTAATTTGAAGTGAATTGAAGTCAAACACTTTCCAAAAAACAGGCTGAACAAAAAAAGAATGAAAAAGAATGGCACTTTTAAATGTACACAGTATCTTTGTGAATGGCTCCCAAATGATGAAGCTAATTAAACTTCAATTTCAGCATGGTATTCAATTTTTATGTAGCTGTGCAATGAGTAATTCCCCAGACTAACACAAATGTCTATTGCAACACTCAGCAGGACGACTAAAAGAAATCAATATCTCTCCATAAGAATTTGCCCCAGGGAATCTTCGCATTTGCATTCATTTAGTTAACTGATTCTCACTTGTCCAGCATGACACTTTCAAGATTTGGGAGTTCATAGATGCACCAGCCAAAGAAACTGACTACAGTGGCTGAATGAGCTCATTCAACAAAGCTCCAAAGCACACAGAAGCTGGAGAGGAGGTTAGGACTAAGGCTGAGGGTATACAGCCCTGGAGGAACCAGCTTCCATAAATATCCTGCAGCATAAACAGCTAAGTCCAGCGGGTAACGGGGGGAGCAAGATGCCGGGAGCTTGGTGAGCAGCGGCTTACCTGGAAGGATGATATCGGGTGGATGTTCACTTTAGCCTGCCTCCACCGGTCCCCTTGGTTACCGCTTAGAGTCCAAATGGGGCTGTCCGACGCCGCCTGGCCCTTCTGCCGCAGGTACGCGTTCAAGGTCCCTACACCAGAAAGGAAACACACGTCACTGGCCCATGAGGGAGCCTGTTCCTCCGGGAGAAAAATATCCTGGTCATCCAGGGTTGCATAGCGTTGATAGAATGTTTAAAGCTTGGCAGGGTCCCCAGGTTGTGGTAAGTGCAGCTATACAATTGCAGCTAGATAAAAATAATTTTAAATGTTAAAATGCAATGTTTCTGAGTCTGCCGGAGGGCTCAAGGAAAAGGCACCCATAGACGAAATGAAAGAAATTATATATATGTAGATAAATATGTAAAATATGTAGCTTTCTTGGTCTTCTTTGAGCTTTTCCAATGAGAGAGAAATATACTCTTCTGGCAGTGAAACCAGCTCAGTTACAAGGTGCATTAGGGCTTTAAGTAAGGAACACCTACTGTGAGGGATTTAGATTTAAATTAGATATAGAATACATAAAATATAATTCCTTTCATGACAAGAAATCTTGCTTCAAAGTAAGTCCAGTGATTTATTTGAGGAAAATTACGAAACTTCATACCATAAGGAGCCTGGAGGGGATCTAAGACCCCGACTGAGATTATTTGCTTGCGATGCACAGAATTCGATCTCATGCTCTCACATGCGAAGACGATAAAGTGGTGTCAACAGGACTCGGATTACAGCTCAGCAAACATCGAGTCCTGCAACCCAAGCGCTGCGGTGAGCCGATAACTCGTGGGCGCCAAAAGAAAAATCCAATTATCGTACCGCCCGTAGGTGCCGGGCAGGAGGGTGGGGAGAGACCCTGACAAGGCAAACTCAAAACCCAACCAGAGTGCTATTGATCCCGGAATACAGGATGCCCTCATCACCCGCGGCCGCTTTCAGGAGGAAGGCCTCTTTTTCAGCTGGAAGTCAGGTGTTTCCTCAGTGCTCGCATGTGGGACGGCGAGCGCCATATACAGTACAGCCCCGAGGTGCAATAGGAGGCCTTCAGCCAGCGGCACCAGCCAATGGAAATGTGTGTCCTGATCCCCTCCGCAGGCCTGCCAGTGAAGTCGTTCTAATATAATATGACTAAAAATTGCACTACTAAAAATGCTATTTGATCATGGACAAACACTGTTAATATCCTAACTCTTCCTTAACTGTGTGGCACTTGATTGTGCCATAGATTAATATTAATATCTTCATCCTAATCATTTGGTGATATGAGAGGAATTAGTCCCCAAACATAGCCGTCAAACCAGCAGTTTTCACCTTACCGGCACAGCCACTATGTTGGGTTCCTGCCCCCCCATCAGTGTACACCCCATATCAGCGGCTTGTGGCTTTACTCAGAGCGAGTGGAAATGCTGCCCGTACGTTGGCCGCCTTGCTCGAGACGCAATCACGCCTCTTTTGCCGGTTTGTCTCCTCCACCAGAGGCACCAGCAAAGAAAGCGATTTCAAATTGAATGCTGAGAACAGCGTCACACTGAGGTAGGTCTCCTGGGATGACATCAGGCTGTGCAGGTGGTCACATGACCGCAAAGGAAGCCAGATAAATAGGTGGCCAACCATAAAGCAGAATGTACCGTCATCCAATTTGGGGGGGGGGGGGTGTTCTTGTTCTCCCCTATACACACTGTAATGCCTCTAGTTTAGTTGCCAAGATTTTTGACAGTAATGCAAAAGCAAAACAAATGTTGCAGGCCATAAAATATTGAGAATTTATGGCTTCGGCAGAGTAATGAATTTTCCTGACCTCAGCAGGAGTGTAATCAATGTGACACAAGTCGTGTTGTTTATGCTCTATGCCTGAAAACATATACAATTGGCCTGAATAAAGCGCTGACTGAGAGGCCGGTCAGTACAGGAAGTGTCATCCTAGGTCGACAGTCAACAATGAGTCATCAGAATGGAAATTTGGCAGACTTATGGCGGAGCCAAAGGGCCTCATGCAGACCACTGACATTTGCACATCCCCTCCCCCAAACATCGGCGAACACGCACGGCAGCAGGGGGAGCAGGGCCCAACGACGAGTCCGTCCCCTGTTAGGTCAACACTCTCTATTCAGCCAGCATCAGACAGACATGTGAGGCAGAGAATTACTGTGGCACACTTTGTCACTTTGGCCGTGGCGAGGTCAGGTGTTGCTCAAGTACTACTGTCTGTCAGGTGCAGGTGTAGTACAGCCAAGAGCGGCTCAGCAGGGCCAGGCAGGACCTGGGGCTTAAGGAGCGCTCAGATTGCTTTCCAAGAGTAGGTAATTTATTGCGGATGACTTCCAACCTCGGGAAATGAAAAAATGTTCTCAACACTTGCTTTAGGTCCACTGTGCAGTAAGTCACACGAAAAAAAAAATCTCATAGTGCCAACAGACATAGACTGTATTTTCGTGCTTTATATGTTGTATTTCCAACAGACAAAATAGTGATCTGCTGATGGTTAGCCATGGCATCAATGCTAAATTAAAACAATGATAGCTTCTATTCCACATAGTAAAGAAATGTGATGCATATAAATGTGTGAATATTTTATGAATGACTGATGCACTGATGTTTTGTTTGGGAGCTTCCTCTCAAACCCAGGATTAGTGTTTGAATCTTAGCTCCATGTTCTGAAGCGAAGTGGGACATCCTGGCTTCATCATGCTCTATAAAGACATGCTGTTCACATTTAACTTGTGCGCGTGCATCCTACAGGAGACTGCCCCGGCTCCCAGTCCTCAGCTGGGCTGCCGTGGCATACCAGGTAGGTAAAACTCTTCTGATGGAAGTACCAACCTCGAAATCCACAAAATAAGTTCTTAAGCTTCCTATAATGCAGTTGGTCCCTGTAAAATAAAGTACAACCTGTATAATTGCTTAAAATGTGGAACAAACAATTACCGAAAAATGCAGGCATAGTAACTGAAAACATAACTAATGAACTGTTAATGAGCCTGCTGCTAAGCCTTCTGGGAGCCTCCATAGTCTCCATGTTGGGCCAACAAGCGGCTGTGAGATCCTGCTCTTTCCGGAATGGATACTGCCTGTGTTAGCCAGGGGCCCGTCTCGGTGGGCAAGGCCCAAACACACCTTTGCCCTCCATCACTCCATCCAACCTGCCTCCACTAAAAGAGGCAGCTGATGCAAATGCTCTCCATGTGGAAAAAAACAGCCTTTACACACCTCTGAGAACCATGAAGGGTCTTAAGCTCTAATCAGGATCAATGCTATAGATCCAAGCCATTCCTTACAGCTTAGTAAAACTGTAAGTGCACGTCAAAATTGTGATAGATTTGGAGAACACAGTCATAAGTCCATAACCAAGTAAACAAATTTGTCAGATCTGATTTACTGCACTTACTGTAAGCCTTAATCCAGGAATGCCTTTCGGCAGCTGTTGGACCATGGTGATGTATAAGAAACTGAGGACCCTAATAAAAGCCATTATATATTTATAATCTTTGATGACACAATACACTTCATAGGTCCATAGGGGTGGCATGGTGGTGCTGTGGTTAGCAGTGTTGCCTCACACCTCTGGGACCTGAGTTTGAGTCTCTGCCCAGGTTCCATGAGTGTGGAGTTTGCATGTTCTCCTCTGCTTTCCCCCTATAAAACATGCTGAGGCTGATAGGAGTTACCAAATTGTGCATGAGTGATTAAGTGGTATGTGATGGTGCCCTGTGACAGGCTGGTGGTGGCTTAGTGGTATGAGGCTCCAGTTATGAACCAAGAGGTTGCCGGTTCAAATCCTGTCTTCTGTCAGTGGGTCCCTGAGCAAGACCCTTAATCCCAAAGTTGCTCCAGGAGACTGTAATGTAAGTCTCTCTGGATAAGGGTGTCAGGTAAATCTAAAATGGGCTGCCCTCCAGCCTGGGTTGTTCCCTGCTTTGTGCCTATAGCTTTCAGGATAGGCTCTGAACCCCCCCCATGACCTGGAAGGATATGTGGTTTTGGAAAATGGATGGACATCAAGAGATGTGTAATTGATTTTACGTTCGATCCCTTCTGATAATTCCACAAATCAGCTTTTTGCTTGTGACAGTTCAAACAATACAGCAAAAGCCACTAATATACAGACCCATGGTGGGTTTTCCTCCAAAAATCATGCAAAGCAGAGCAGGAATGAGAAGCACCAATGTGGCTGTCTGGAACAAGACAGAAAGGCACTCTTCTGACATGTCCAGTGGTTACTCATTTTTTCATTAGTGTATTCCCTAAGAAAATTCACTAAAACACAAAAGAAACTGCCGACACATACAAGAAAAAGCTTTCAGGCGCTAAACAGGAAGTATCCAGGACATTACAAAGTTAAGCTAAGGAAAGCCTGAAAGACAAAGTACATTTTTTATATTTCTTTTATTCTGTGATGCATTTCTTCCCCATTGTATTCTGCAGACCTCTATAAATTGTTCTAACTGTTCTGACTCCATTCTTTCTTTAAGGCTGGATCTATAATCAACAGCAAAGAACAATCTGCTATTTCGGCAGAGCCTTGCATTCAATACTTTGAGATATGAGGATATTTAATAGCTAAGATGGTACAGAGGAGCATTGTTAATACAGATGGAGTGTTGGAGCGTTATTAAAATAAATAAATAAATAAATAAAACACTCACTATTATAATAATAATGTCTTTTTATGAACTGACAAAATGATGACTGTTTAACCACTTTCCAAAAAATCAAGCAAAAATTATTTAAAGTAGATGAAGTTGTAATGAATATTTCAAGCATTGCAAATATTTGTCTCTGCCTATGAGGCACAACCCACCATCATATACATGCCATAAATATATATTAAAGTATTCATTTTTCCTAATATGCATACACAGACCATTTACCACAACATAGTAATTAAGTGTCATAAAGTTAATGACAATAATAAATAAATACGCTGCATTTCATATAACACCATTAAAGCTTTTATAATAGTAAATATTTAAGAGGCTTTTAGCTTGACTCATCCATTAATTTTGGAGAATAATGCAGTTCTTGAATAGAGAGTAAACTGATGTTACATTTATTCTATGCTTTATATCTTAGCATTAAGACAGCAGAGTCAAATCACCTACTATAAAAGTAATAAGTAAAATATTCTGCATAATTGTATGCAATGCCTATGTAGGTATATGAAAAAATGCGGGTATAACAGTACTGATATTTGTCACCTATTTAAGGAGAAAACAAATTATTTGAGAAAGCCACTTTCTGTCAGTGCTGAGGTAGTGTCTGCCAAGACCATTCTACTAATTCCCTTCAAAGTGTGAATTGCAAAAATAATCACATTCATGTTTCGGAAACAACCTGGGTTATTTTATACATTCATGTCACAACCGATTGCAATGTTCCATTTGTTCAAGGAGGATATGTGTACACAGTGTTATACAGGACACAGCTGATCCTAAGTATGAAATTAGGGGGTCAGGGGGAGCAGCGTTACCTGCATGAGGCTCACTCTGAAAACGTTTCTATAGGTGTGACAGTACAAATTATATCCATCCTGTCCAACATCCAGCTGCTTATCCACTACAGGGTCACATGACCTCTGGAACCTATCCCAAGTAGCACAGGGCACAAGGCTGGGAAACACCACAGATGGGATGCCAGGCCCTGACAGGGCACACAGTGACACATTGTGCGTGATGTAGAGATGCCAAGCTGCATGCATTTGGATACCTGGAGGACCCCCATAGAACATGATGAGAGCATGCTAATGCCAAACACACACACACAATGTGAACATGGCAAGAACATGCTAACTCTACACACACATACAGTGTGAACATGGCGAGAACATGCTAACTCCACACATAGAAGGAACATGGCAAGAACATGCTAACTCCGCACACATACAGAGTGAACATGGCAGGAACATGCTAACTCCACACACACACGCTAACAGAGTGAGGACGCCTCCTGCCCTCAGCCCTGCAGCTGATCAGGAGAAATAATTATCATGAATAATTGGGTTACTGATAGTTGTAACAGTTGCTTACCAATATGCTTCCCATACATGTGGTAGAAGAAGCTGAAGCAGTAGGCAGAGATGGCGGCCCCGTAGGGGTTTTTAGGGGCTACATTGAAGGTGGGGCTCAGTAGACGTGCCTTTTCCCCCTCCAAGCGAGGTCGAGACGTCTCAATGTACATGTAGAAGCCTGTGTGGTGGAACAAATAAAAAAAAGAAGAAATACATATATATGTATATTGATGATTATTACTAACGACCCGATGCCAGATCCAGAGAAAGCAATAGAAAGTCATCAGTCTGGTGGAAAACAGCAGATTATCTCAATGCTGATTGCTACAGATTGAGTAGAGATCAAACTCATATCCTCAGGAACCATGACAACCTTCTAGCAGACTAGAGAATTAACAAGCAAAATTAGCTAAATGTTTGCCTTCAGGACCCTGTTTTCAGTGAGTCTGTGCAGGGTGGAGCACTATGTAATATCCTTGATAAACTTCAATGTCAGTGAGCTGTTCATCTGTATCCTCAGAGAGGAGGAACCCACTCAGTACCTAGTGAGGACCATACTGTTTATTAAGACAGAGTTTCTGTACCATTTGTCACACAGCTCTTGCAATTCCCATCTCATATTCCAACATTTTCCCCAAAGGCCATTTTTTTGGGTTAGACACATTTCAGCTTGCCACATGTTCTAGGCCTCCCACACAATGCATTATGGGTTGGATGCACCAGTCCCTGAAAAATTACCACTACTACTAATAGACAATGATATTTAGTCAACTCAATCAAATGCCCACATTTTCCCCATTTAGTAACATTTTGCATAGAGTTGAACATATATGAGAAACAATGTTAGTTTTCATGTACAGTACAAATTTTGTGTTGGAGTGTGTATTGATGTAGGTTGCCAATAAATGTGGGGAGCTCAAGCTCATCTTTTTCTCAAACATTTTTCAAGGGTCTCAAAAAAAGACATTTCAGAAATCAAATTATTATCATTAGCAAACACTTTCATCTAAAGCAGTTGACACAGAGATCAATTTAAAACTTTAGCTAATTATGTTTCTTGATTTGAAGATGCAATCTAGGCGAAGTACCCTTTCCAAAAGCATGCCCCCACTGGGAATTCAGCCAGACACCTATGGGCTACAGATCGACTTCATGCAGCATGTTGCCAACTGTCCCGCGAGCTGCGTCTTCAGCACAGCCAACCAGACGCCTATCGTGTGATAACCTAACGATGGGCTGACGAGCTGAAAACTCCACCCATGAAAACCATCCTGCCTAATGACAATCTTCTGTCAAATCTGGTAACAGATAATTACAAAGTCACATTGAATATTAGCTGCAATAACCTGGACAATGTGTTTGAATTTCTAAATCCATGGGTCTTTAGAGCTATACATTATTTAATGGCCTTGCACCCAATATAGACAGGGAAGCTTCAACTGATGTCTTCCTCAGGAATCCTGCCAGTTACATTATGTGATTTTGAGGGGTTTGTCTTCAAATTTTAATGAAGAGAGGCTACATACAACTGCTAAGGGTCTTTGTAGATTAATGCCTGACATCCCTATTCTCCTTTGAGTGGACATCTACAGCCCCGTGGCATCAGAAACTTATATTTCATTACACTTGCCCTTTGCTAATTGACGACTGAGGCGTTTCCACGGAGACATGGAAGTCTGCAGATCTGAAACACTTCTCACAGCGCCATGGAGACACGGCAGACAGGGCAATGGCAGGTGAAATGTGGCAGAAGGAGCATAACACAGTTACAGAATGAACAATAATAATAATGGGTTTAATAGCAAACAAGAGAACTACACAACTAGGAGAATGAAAAAGAATCATTCCCTCTGAGCACAGTGGGGAATCAACAGAATCGTAAGTCTTATGTACTGGTAATTTTAGGACTAATGGCTGCCTCTAGCTACCTTCAAACAACTCCTGCTTAACTAACTAAACATCTCCAGAGGAACACATTTCAATGAGATGGACACTCAAAACCCAATCCAGTGGTCACCACACATGGTAAGTTTTTGATTTTTAAATTTTCTGCATTCTCTGCCACAGAGCGCCACTTGCAGGTGAGAGGTGGTCATGACGTTAAATGGCGATGTCCCCGATGACTCCCGTCTGCTTGCTGTGAAAAACAAACATGGCATAATAACCCCGCCATTCGTTGACAGCACCTGAAAACCCAGGTTTATGAAAGTTGAAAGCCAGGGCAGGAAAATGTGTTTGCACATCACATCCTTAAAGCTTCAAACACATTATAGAGTGCCCACGCAACGTGTGAGGGTTTGCTGTTCGACTCCTCGCTGACAAAGGTGGTTGACTGCAGAGTGCCAGTGTAGAGTTCCCCAGCTCAGCCCAGGTGGAAGAAGCCAATCCACCGGATCTGTGTATGAAATTGTATCGTACGACAAAACTCCTCTCCGCCAACAGATAGCATCGCCCCCGATGGGGAGCTGATTTGTATTCGTGGCTTCTTGCTGCCGGGAGAATGAGAAATTGGAGGAAGGTAATAAGGCAACATCTGTTCTATTTGACCGGGGGGGGGGGGGGGGGGGATACAGACGGTAATGTCAATGGAATGAACTATGCAGGCAAGTTATATACCCTGTTTAGTCTCCATGCTGGTGAACAGTTTGACCTCGAGACATCTCGTCAACACATTGTCGTTGAATATAGCCTTTAAACTAGGTAGCTACCCGCTTGGTTATGAGAAAGCTGCTGCCCGCCCACTTGGTGACCTGCTCACCCTGCTTGGATCCGCTTCGATCACTGCTGGGCCCCGTGTTGGGGGTGTACTTGGTGTCCCGGGTGGCTGCGCTATGCCTGGTCCAGTCAAAATCGTCGCCCTTCTCCTGGGTGAACATGCAGATGGGCTCCTCCTCGAAACTGCAGTGAAACTCTCCTGTTTCGGACGACAGGGAGACCTGGTTACACACACATTCTCCCGGGGCCACCCCAGGGGATAGTGCAAAGATGACCCAAGAACTAATACATATCTGTTTAAGGACCCTAAAGATGTTTTCAGATGAATTGCTTTAAACATGGGCCTGTGCCCCTTAAGTTGAGAATTTAGACTCATTTTGGGTCAACTCAACACTGGTGACCATGACCTACAGCCAGTGGCATGAGCTAAATGTAGGGGAAAATCCTCATAGGTTCCTACCTGAGAAACAAAGACTAGGCTGTACATGTGACTATGTAAGGCAGAATAACCAATATTACTACTACATTACTATTAATATTACTAAACATTGTGGGAATTGCACTTCTTGGACCTATCACATACTCTCATTACAAAGAAAAATAGCTAAGTAGGTCTTCTATGACTTTGAAAATCAGGATTGGAAGTCTGTGTACCGTTTGTAAAAATTGATGTAGGCTCTAAAATTTTAGTGGTTGCTTTGGGAAGTAGGGGGTGTGCTTTATTCTGTTTCATGGCTTAATAAGCTGAGCGTCCTGCGCATGGTCTTAAAAGCCAGCCGGCCACGCCTTAGCCACCTGGGTGAATTAGTGCTTCAGTAATAAATTGCACTGGCTGACTGATGCTGTCATTTTCACTGCCTGTCGGGAACCCCCCCACGCACCCCCCGTCGCCCCTGCATTTTTTTTCAGGTTCTCTACATGGTCCCATCAGTGATTTGACATTCACTCCAGAGCAGAAAGTCAAAGCAATCAACGGTCTGTGATAACTGCCAAGCAAGCTCAAAAGAGATACATATTTTTAAGTGCTGAGTTTCGTCTCCCAGTTAACACTGGAACTACCAGGATTTTCTGACCCCTCCAGCTCTACCAGAGGTAGGCCAAATGGCCCCTTGGTTTGAAA
>JAODKL010000027.1:3421284-3437035 GCA_026780765.1 Petrocephalus schoutedeni | reverse complement strand
CAAACTCCACACACATGGAACTGGGCAGGATTCGAACCCTGGTCCCAGAGGTGTGAGGCGGCAGTGCTACCCACTGCACCACCGTGCCGCCCCAAATCAGACCAATCCCATAATTCATTGTGCATCAACTTTGTTCTTGGAAGGCAAGATAGCAAGTAAAAAATTTCTTTGCAATCTTGCTATTGAGATTCAGTTTTGTTTCTGTTGCAGGGTTTTCATAATCTTCTGACGACTGGCCAAAACGCTTGATAAATTCTTTTACCTGCTCTCTAATTAAACATTTTAATGTGGTGCCAGTGAAGTCATTTGTAAAATTGTTCAATAGAATCATGTACTGGATAAGCAGTATGTGACCCATTAAAATGCACAGTAAAGCTCACACATCTACCCATTATGTAGTTCATTAAACATGTAGGAATGCTGACTAATGCCTATTGCATTTGGATTAATACAATGAAGGGGAATTTGGATGGGAGAGCCATGACCAGATAGTCCCCACCTCTAGAGTGGTGAGATAATTAAGTCTGTGAAGTTTTATCGTCTCTGTCCTGATGGGAGGGAATCGAGGTCCACCTTTCAGATGAGCCTCCTCTTAGAGACACTGCATTATGTAGGCATCCATGAATACCGGCTGATGGATGGGAGTTTAGGCGGGGGTGGGCTGGTAGCAAACGGTTACAGGTAGGATCAATGGCCGACTTGGCGAGGCACAGATTGCCAGTGACCCCGTGACACCCCCGTTGGTCAGTGCCTCAGAGGCTTTCTGCAGCTTGAAGTACAGAGCTTTCCACCCGCAAAAAAAAAAAAGAACAGAGGTAAAAAAAAGGGAAAAAGTGCCTGAAATGCTGGCAATCTCTCAGCGAGATTTTCCCTGCTGTGAGGATTGAGCTGTTACAAGCATTAAAAAAAAAAGGACGTCAAAGCTCCGGTAGGTACATGCTAACGGATCAGAGCCAGAAATGCACATTGGCATCCCTCCTGGACCCCTTTGACGCTAATGGAACTTTTCCCTGGTTGTGGGCACTCAGGGATGCATGCAAACTGTAGACTCACCATGGGGAAAAAAAGAAAAGAAAAAGAAAACGTAAAAATACAGGAAAGCAATTTCCTTTGTGTTGCGATAGCATAGACAGAGCACGCGCAGGAAGACGAGCACCAAAGGGATCACGTACAGTTTAATGAAAAGTCACTATAGGTTTTGGAGCCTGAACCTCATTGACGGACACCCCTGTAGATGGGGGCGGGGGTACCAAACTGGTAAAAGAGCAGCTCAGTAATAAATCTCCCTACAGCTGAGATAAGGCCAGTAAGTAACGAGAAACAGCACGGCAAGGTAAATTCGAGATGAATGAGCGGGTTACTGCTCGCAAAAAGCCCCTGCATCCATTTCTCTCCCGCTCTCATGTCACGTCTGCGTAGCCATGGAAACATTCCAAAAACAGGAAATGCGTCTGACCTATCAGAGCCTGACTCTGGTAACATTACTCAGCTTGGTACAGTCACTTAAAAAGGAAAGCCAGACGGTCAATATGGGTATAATACAGAAATACATGAGAAAATCACTTTGCTCAGCATAGTAATCTGTGCATTTCAGCTCTATTGATATGCCCCCTGAAAGATACACACATTAAGAACTGTAAAACTTGTAAAACTACCTAAACCATACATGAAATGTGCTGCCCAATATATCTATGTATTTTCCAATGATTTATCGAACTTTGAGTCATAGTGAGCCTAGAGTTCATCCCAAGCACGGGGCACAAGACAGGAAAACACTGGCAGATACGCCATTGCTGTCCAATAGAAGATTGCAAGTTGCGTGGCTCCCATGTATAGTTCAGAAAGGATGTCTAATCTAACCTGTCCAGATGGAAGTGTCTGAGACGCACGGAAGACAAGGGCGATTTCCAGGGAATACAAAAGCCACTGGACTGAGCAACTATTATTAGTTTCTTTTCTGATGGATTCAAAGCAGTATCATCCAGGAGGGATCGTGTTTCCATCGCAGGCTGGGTTCCCTGCTTTTGCTAAGATCCTATAAAAATGCTTATCTGACAAAATCCAGCGAAATCAATGATGTACATGCAGGAAAATTAGTCAAAGTATTAATTTTTAGCCAGCTCAGGAGATCTACTATATTCGGTTGCTCTTTGGAACAATAGTTAAAAACTCATGACTCTATAAGGAAAGCCAAGGACAATTTAGAGGTGTCCTGTCCTAGTATTTAACATATGCTGTGAAGAACTAACTAGGCAGATGGGATTGAGCAACTATTAAATTATGTGAGCAAATGAATATTAAGATGATATTAGTTTGCTGTGATTGTTTTACTCCATGCCTGAAATTACTAAATGTTCTCAACCCGGAAAGAGAAGCTTCCCACTGACGAATGAATCGAGGACATCAGTCAACTGACCTAAAACTGAAAGCATTCCCGAAGGGATAAGTGAATGCAAATTTTCCATGGCAGAACTTTGGTGGTGTTCGGACACATGCCAACAAAGGACGGGGGCAGGTAGGGGACAGCTTAAAGTGTGACAATTATCCACTTGGTTTCACATCCATGTCATTCTACATCAGCGGTGCTCCAGCCTCGATGGCTGTCGGGTAGACGAGGGGGGAGGGGTGCAGATTCTTTCCTGTGAACCATACTTCACTGTCATTAGCCCATCCCTCCCTGGGGGTGACAGGGTTTCGGGTGCGATTCCCGAGACGTGATCCTTCAAAACACACCCTATGCACCTCTACTGTCAAAAAAGGGAGCATTTCATGGTTTGGGCACAACCAAATCAGTCTCCCGCTCTGGGAAGAGGTGGGATTCAGTCAGCCTGCCTCTCCTACCTCGCTGGACCAGGGGTGAGACTAACGTAGTCCATCATCTTGCCTGGGGACAGCCAAAGTGCTTTATCTTCTAAAAGAATGGGGGTTGTCACCATGAATCAACATGGCATGCAGCAGATTTCTAATTAACACTGCCTGGCCCCAAAGCAATCCTTTTTCGTTCACACTCCTTGTTCCTTCCTGGCAAGAGTATCCGAGTGGAGCCTATCAGCCCAGCCTCTCTCCCACTGACAGACCCCGGGGACACATCCTAACACTGCCCAACCAAATGCCTTCAGTGCTGTGAAAACTGTAGGGGAAACTGGCCTATCCCTCTAGTACCACCTACTACAATGGCCTTGAAGATTAATGTAAGTTTTCAGCAGTATTAATAATATTGAGACTCATCCTGCCACGGGCTCCGTTTGGGCAACGTTTGCATGTTCTCTTTAAATCCATGTCTGTTGCATCCAGGTCCTTTAGTTTCCCCTCCTAGTCCTAAGCTATGGTAGGGAGAAGAGGCCCCCCAGGGACCCCCAGACTTCCACGGGGTGAAATTTTTGCCCCCTCACAGTTTAGAGCTTAGAGCTGGGAGGGAGCAAAAACCTGGACTGTTTGGCAGGTCCCCAAGCACGGAGTTGAGAAATGCTGCATCACCCTTCCCTACATCCTGCTATATTCTAAAGAAAAAAAAACAAATGAAGAGAGTAACTTTTAATATTGAATCACATTTTTTATATGAATAATATTTACTATAAAATATTTTGCAATTATAAACAGTACAGGCTTGTTTACCGTGATAACCCAATACATCATGGAAACTGGCACTCAGAACTGAATTGATTTTTCCGTATTTGCATATAGGATGATTAGCAAAAATGTTTAAATACGTCCACAGGTGCCGAAGCGTGAATCCCCATCCTGATTACCCTGCACTCCAGACTCTTAGCATCACTTGACTCAGATGGCTCTTGCTAGGAGATTTGATTGTGAATCCTATTGACTGAGATGATAATCACTCTGCGCTTCAAAGACGACCCCCTCACACCACAATCACCCCATGCCCACGCGGCTGCCTCAACGAACTGGACATTTCGTAGCACGCCAGGCAGGGATGAACTGCCTATCGGGACTTTTAGGCCTCTGCAGTCCTGGCTTTGGAGTTAAAACCATTCCCCTGAGCGTGAGAAATATTCAAGGCGAGCAGCAAAAAAAAATGTTCAAGGGGGATGTAATTTCTCAGGGCTGATTTTTGTTCCCTGCACATTCCTTGTGGAAGGTATACATGAGCCTAAACAACCATGAAACTCAACTGCGGAGGCTGGAATGGATTACGTGAAAAGAAAAAGCCTGTTATGTTAGCATTGCTCGACAACTGCGAGAGCCCTTCCCTGGATATCGTCTTAGGAGCCGCAGATACTGGCCATTTCCAATTGGGAAATTCAGGAACAAGCATTCATACACCCTTCCTGTTACTCTCTGATTTATGACATAAAAAAAAAAAGCATGACTGCCAGACCAGACACAGAAGCAAACCATTCGCATCTGGACTAGGGGTGTGAGTGAGCCATTCCACTTGCTCTCATTTCCCTGTGTATGCGTGAGCGAGTGCCACACAAGGCAACATTAAGACAGGCACAGGAAATGAAAGGCAATGGTGTCGAAGCAATGGCAAAACTTTTAAAGGCACCTGACCACCGCCACCACATTCTGCTCTGCCCTTTGTTTTCCAACACTCTACATGTGATGTCAGTCGGGTGTAAATGCCTTGTTTGTTGCTATGGCAACACGTCAATGGGTGTTGTCGGAAAGAGAGGGAGGCATGGCGGCTCATGTGAAATCCCCCTCCCACCCCTTACTCACACAGCATGCTAAAAAACGCTCTTCTGCTGAGCTTCATGTGGGAGACGCACATTTTGGGGGGGTGGGGGGGGGGTTTGGGCACTGATCTCCCGCATTAGTGAAAAATGGTAGAAATAACTGACATAACTCTCTGAAACCTGACACACAATCAAGAAACCGAAAATCCAATGATGGTGACGGACACTCACGGCCAGTCAGTCAACGTTCACGTTCGGATAGAGAAATATTCATAAAACACAAGCAGCAGAAAGATCAGAAATACCTACGACGGAGAGCAAAACTCTGACAATCTGTAACAGATATGAATATTAATCCCTCTCGATTCATAACGCAAAATGTTGCATAGACATTATTATCTTCTTGTTTAGTCAGTAGGCGAATTAATTAGATAAGCGATGGGCCGGCTATCTATTAAAGTGAGACGTAATGAGCAAATGTGCATAGTAGCTCTGGAGGCTGTGACGTTGCTGTTCACCCACCCTCTGGAGGTATGGGTTTGAATCCTGCCGTGTGTGTGGAGTTTGTGTATTTTCCCTGTGTTTCCCCCAAATGCCCTCATCTCCGCATGTAGCCTGTGCCCTCTGGGATGGGCTGCAAGGCCCTTTTGGTTGGTAAATAAACGGACGGATTTTTTTGGAGTGCCACACATTATCTACATTATCTAGAAATTATCACCACAACTCGACCCCACCTCCACCCCGCCCATCCCGGCCCACTTGTGGTCTGTCGATTTCCTCGCCGGTGCCCCATCACGCAATCGGTTGCAATTTATAGAGCAGATAACCATTTAGCTGTTAAGTACGAATTGAAGAATCGCAACCACTCCTGATGATTTGTGAAAGACATAAAAGAGGCCATTATGTTTACCGAAGTAGGCCGATAGCTTATCCCTGCGACGTTGCAATCCCTTTCCGTAACCTTATTAGCCAATTAGCCTCCTGTGGGGACGTCCCGAGAGAAGCGGAATGCAGCAAGAGAGAGTCGAGCAGCGGGCCGGCCTGGTCCTCGTGTCCAGCCTACAGCTGCATTACCTGCCGCCTTCCACCTTCACACCTCCCGGCTGTGGCTGCGGCCGAACGCCGAGGAGAATTAGCACTGCACTTCCTGCTTCAGGACAGCCACAGATTGGCACTTGTTAGTGTGCATCAATATATATCCACTAATCGGGCACCTCGCCCCAATACTTAACAGCTGGTCGGGGTGCGGGGTGGGGGATCACACTGGAAGCAGTGCTTTTCCCTCTTCTGAAGGTCCCTGTTCCCTGTTAAATGATCTCTTTTCTTCCCACAATCCTCACCTCACAAACTGCCTACTGAGATTTCAGGCAGCAACTGCCACCCACTCATGGTGTAGAATAATCAATGAAGGAGGCGGCCATTTTGAATTCCCGACAAATAAACAACGTGTGTAACGTCCTCAGTATGTTTTTAATGCTGTTTAGAGGGAAAAAGTGGTAGGGCCGGACTACAGTGATTTAAAAGGTAGCACAGAACCCATTTCTTTTACTAGATAAGGGAGATGTAATTGTTGAGCTGGTTAGAAACAGAAATCTAACCTCCACAGCCCCCCTCAGAACAAAAGAACTCTACACATCTTGACTTTTGTTAAAAAAAATAGGACTGCTCCTTCAAAAATAAAATGGGTTAGTATTTCAATAGCTTGATCTTCTGGCTATACATGCTGGACTGTCTGGGGGTCTCCAATGATATTACCAATAAAGATTTTATGGCCATGATTGCAATCACGCAAAACTGACATGCTACTGAGTGATATTAGACACGCAGCTACATCCATATTTATAGCACATCTCTATGCAGACCAAGAAAAAGAACTTGAACACTGGCATAGCGGAATAATTTCAAAACTGGCACCCACTGCGCTGAAACATTATCACTGATCACTTTAATTAGTAAATTAAATTCCCATCCTGATGACTATTCTGGAACACCATGGTTACCATATGCGAGTCCCGTTCGATCTGTCGAAGGCATAGAAACACACACAAAACAACTCATTAGCACAATAACTTGAGTTTAAACGAGGAATTAATTTACCGTAATTGAGGAATTCCACCACAAGGTTTGAGCCTGAATTCCTACCGGTTGCAAAGCTTTTGGCATAACTTGCTTGCCAGCCCCCAGTACCCTGCATGGGTCAAGTGGGTACACAAAGTGATGGATGGAACTTGTTTTGCTGTCTTTCAGGCAGCAGAAGGGGTGATAGAATCCACAGAGGTAAGGAAATAAAGAAAAAAAAGTCAATGATAAAAAAGCTCATAGCTTATTCCCCCACCCAATAAAACTGTAAAGTGATTCACACTTTTAATTGGATAGAGAAGATGAGGCAGACAAATAAATAAATAACAATATTCTGATCTGCATTGCTCTTACATTTGATTATACTCACTTTATCGCTTCGAAAGGCATGGCATCTTCCCTTTATGTAGCCATCCCATTCAGGATTTTGGGGCGACTCACAAATCTTTGACTTGCATCTTTATTACACCCTGCCTACTAGTCCAACACCGCGATTACGAACGATACCGTTTATAATTGAATCTTCTTACCGAACAAGGCCGCTTCTGAAGATGGCTGCTGCTGTTGTATGCCTGACAGAGCAGCGAAGACAATAATATTAAACGCTTATCTCCATTAAATCATTCTTAAAATGTTATTTTATTGCGGTATTTTCAAAATGCAATATTAAAAAGCTATTATCTATAAAATTTTAAAGCTTCATAATCACGACCTATAAATATAGCCCATGTTGCGTATAAAAACTTAATTGCATTGCCTAGATCAATGAAGCAGGCCATTCCATGCCATACGCTGGTGCGCGAGATAGGAGGCTACCATGTGAGCCAGCCGGGGACCACGAGCTCAGCAGTGATTTAAGTGCGAATCACCGGCCTGTGATCTATCCTTTTCGAATTACAGAAAATCCCACTGAACCCAGCAGTAATTTGCCCTGACTTATCAGGTTTCTTATAACGGGCTAAGGGTTAGGGGCGCGATTCTCGGGGGAGCCAAGTATTTTGTCCCCTAAGACCCCCAGGCCCAGGCCACCCCATCTGACTCCAATACATGAATTATCGATTCATCCATCTCCTATACCCACTTGTCTTATGGAGTGCCGTGGTGATCAGGAGCCAACTTAAAATCTTTTACAAACAATATGTAAAAGACAAAATAAAAGCATGGTCATACAGCTATACAGCAAACTTGCATAAAAAAGCATACAGATAAAACAGATTATTTGGCTGGTAAAACGGAAAATATGACACAGCATCTACAGGAGAATTATGTATGAGCAGGTTTGTCGGCTAAATCACCGTGTCCTGGAAATGTCAGGGACATGGTGGGGGGGGGGTCAGATCCGACGGGCTCGCTGGGACATCGGAGGCATGCTTCTGGGCACTACAGATCACGCTCCCGAGCTGTCAGTGATGGGGGGGTCTGCCAGGGCCCTGCCCTAATGAGACTCTGGCAGTTAAGTGCCTCTCACACTCATAATCACCACCATCTGCAATTCATCCCCCGGCCCTCACCTTATATGTACGCTGCTGGACCACAGGGCTGCAGATTACTCCTCTGTACTCCCTCCTGTTCTCCTGCACTGTCCCCCATAAGTCTGGCTGGACAAGCCCCGCCCCCCCTCCACCCCCCCCCCACCGGAGCGAGATGGTGTGCCGCTGTACGGACTCGTCTCTGCACGGCTTTGGCATATCAGTCGTTAAAACGCCACGTAATCCATCGCGGTTTACACCTACCATGAATTTGGAACGGAAAATGCGACAAGGAAATCTGACAGAGTATAAGGCAGAGCTTTACCTTCATTCTACGTCCAGGAAAGTGGTCAGTAAATACATTGTCATAGAGATACTATAGAAGCTTGATAACTCATTAAGGCTGCTGTATTCAACCGTGCTGAATACAGTGTATTCAACAGATGTCAGGGACTCTACTGATCTACTCAGATACGGTGTGTAATACTTTCCCTCTTATAAAGAACATCATGCTCAGTATCACTTTGCTTTCATTTTTATTTTACACTGTGCACTTGTCTAAATACCTCATTTGGGTGATGGATTACTACACTGCACATAAGCAGGTGCTTTTATTTATTTCAACCAGCAGATTTGAGTCTAATTTATGGCAGGTGGCAAAATAAACATAGCATGTACTTCCTGTTTGGGGAGAAAAAAACTGGCGCATGAATTATGGGAAAAATCATAATTACGGTTATTTCGGTCTCTTGATTATTTTGTTTTGACAATCGTTGGAAGCCAAAATTGTAATTGAAATTAAAATTTGATTACCTGCCCAGCCTTAGTGCATATATATGGAACTTCCTACTCATGTTCTTTGCTAACGAACACACTCATAGAAACTGAGATTGTATTTGGATGGATGTCTCACTTTGTCCATAGCGGCTTACACATTTATACAAGTATGTAGGGATATGCAGCATTTTTACAGCTATCAAACCTGAAGCATTTGACACTGAGCACCTCATTCAGGAGAATGGAATAGTTAGTATACAACAGAAAAGATGTGTTTTTGGAGAACCCCTCTGCATTAGCATGGACATGGACATCGATCTCGGTAGACTCATGAACACAGATGTTATCAAGTGTAACAGTGAGCTAAGAAAGGACCTCATAAGTGTTTATTCAGTACAGGGCTGCAGGGAGCTTGTAGGCATCCCCAGAAAGCTGAGGGCAGGACCCAGGAGACGCCCAGGACAGGATCTAAAAATAACCCACAGATGCTTCTTCCAAGTCGCCCTTTGCTACACCCAACCAACCAGCCTGTCAATGTAGTTTTCACTTAAAAAAAAAATACTGTCAATTTAATTAATTTCTATTGACTTCCATGTTATGTGTTGTAACTTATAATGTGTTTCTGGCCCTTTAAGAATCCACAGCCATGGCTCAGTCTTTCAAATAAGTTCTTTTTCATTAAAACCACTTATAGGGAAAATCTGGTGAGTAGTCTGTGGATAATTTTAAATCCTGGATATTTTTTAATGTGTCAAAATTTCACCACAGCCAGGGGATTCAAGCCATTTTTTTCCCAGAGCAACACTAATGGGTCAGTGATTGCTCCAAACCTTGAATATCCTACCGATTTCCCCTTAAAAGTGTGAAATAGAGGGTGCTAAAATAACATAAAATAAATGAAGCAAGGAAGCAGGAAGCATGATGGCGCCATTTGGCGATCATGAGAAATAATCAACAGGAATGGATATTTCGTAAAATTATTATAATTACATTTACGTTCAACACAGAAGTTATTTCTTGCTTCAAACTGTCTCTTCACACGCTCCCCCTTGCTCAGATTACGGAACACTATAACATCTCTACCATAATTATGCAGATGATACACAGCTATACATTAAAGCGTCACCATGTGACTATGGTCCCTTAGATTCACTGAATATGTGCATGGAACAAATCGTGAAATAGATGTGCCAGAATTTTCTGCAATTGAACACTGAAAAAATGGAAATAATTGTTTTTGGCCCAAGAAAAGAAAGACTGAAAGTCATTGCCCACCTTGAATCCATGACACTAAAACCTACAAATCAAGCCAGAAATCTTGACGTGGTTCTGGACCTTAATTTCAACAGTCATATAAAGTCAATCACAAAATCAGCCTACTACCACCTAAAAAACATTAACATTTAGTCATATTCTGTCATTACAATGTAACTATTTTAGCTTTTTATTATTACTATCTATTTCTTCATTTTAATTAATTTATTTTTATTATTTCCTTTTCCCTTATCTTTGAAAAATACAATTTTGATGTTTTTATTTGAATCTATTCGTGTCTTTGTAAAGCACTTTGAATTGCCTTGTGTCTGAATTGTGCTATATAAATAAACTTGCCTTGCCTACAAAATAAAAGATATCAGAGGTTGAGTTCTGATAAAAAGTTTGTGAACCCATTGAAAGTAACCAGATTTTTACCTGAGTGACTGCTAAATTTTGATCTGATTTTTATGTAAATGGTAATAAAAAATAAAGACAATATCACACAGTAGACAACAACAATCTATATTGTTATCGTTATTTAATAAATGGCTTAAAAATATATGTCATTCATGAAAAATATGTGAATCTCTAGAATAATCACCTATTTAAAAAGGGCATTTGGACTCAGGTGTTCACTACCGTGTACTACCTGCATGGAGGCTGCCTGCTCTTCCCAACAAAATGCAAATGTGACGTCAAAAAGAGTTATTGGAGCTTGTAAGACTAGACTTTTCCTAGGAGTAGATCATGGCAAGGGCACAAATAAGTGTGAGAAACCTTGGGGTCTTGCAAAGGGTCTGCTAACATCTGCGTTCATGGGTCTACCAAGATCGATGTTCGTGGAATGCTAATAAAGAGGAGATGGGGTGCTGCTCTCTACAAAGCATCCTTTCTCATATATACCTATTTCATTTTTGGAGGAAACACAACACTGTACTAATGCTAAAACTTCTTGTAAAAGTATGAAGCCTGGCAGAAAGAAAATACTGTATAATGGTTTGAGACTGTTTTGCTGCCTCAGGGCCAGGGCGGATTTCAGTCGTTGAGGGCCCAATGAATTCCAAGCTGTGTACAATTTTCTAATAACAGAATGTCGGGGGGGTTATGACCCATGAACTAGGTGGAATGCACTTCCAGGGCTGGACATTGCGAGAGGGAACACTACGACTACGGCAACAAGAAGCAGCAGCAGCATACACCAACAACGTCTAGAGGCTCTATAAACAGCCAACGACAAGAGCTTGGCACTCAGTCTTACTTGTACCTCTGTCTAGGATTTAGCCATACTTCTATGCAGCTCACATCAGGGGTGTTCCACAAAGCAAGATTTTTCAGTTAGCTGGTTAACATAAGCTAGAAGTCAGGACTGTTCAATAGAAATGCTCCTTCCTTAAACTCCTATTGGATTTCTAGCTAGTAAACCCAACTAACTAAGCAATCTTGCTTTGTGGAGCACCCACCTGATTTAACTTATTTGGCTGCTTTGATTTGTATTACCTAAGTGTAGCTGGACTGACTTGATTAGTTTATTTGGTGATTGGTTTGTCTGATTGGTAGCCGTGGCACCTGTGGCTTGTGTCATGAAGCTGGGTTTCTTGCTTAGCTGGATTTAAAGTAGTCAGTCCACTTAATGTAAGTGAATGAAGATAAAGCCCATTTAAACTGGGACACCTTAAGTTATCTAGAGAAACAAGAATTCTCGCTTCATGATACAGGCCCTTGGTCAGTCTATCCTATTGGTCACATTGTTACAATGGGCCCTGTACAGTTCATCTTGAGATGGAGGATTCCTGCCTGTTAACTTTCTGTCAACACAGTGTAACCCTTGCTGTACATACAGGAAAGGTCCCTGCTACTCTAACTGATTAATACAGTAGCAGAATTAATTCAGCCCTCCCATTTGTTTTTCCGTCCCATGCCTTGTTTTGTGACTTGGCGTAACTCTCCAAAGCAGTGCCAATGATCTGCGATACAGCAAGTCAACTGGCTCAAACAGCAAAAAAATCCCATATGTTAGAATGTCCTGATTGGAGCAAGAAGCTCAGTCTCATTGATTGCAATCTGATGCAAGGCATTCAAGCAATACATGACAGAAATATACATGAACAGAAACGATTTCCTAAAGAGGAATCAGCCAGAAATATTTCCTAACTGCTGTGAAGGTCTCATCAGCAACTACAGAAAGCATTTTGGTGACATTATTTCCAACAATTTATTAAGGTTCTTATTCATTTTTGCATTTTTTTCTGATAGCAGCATGCAAAATGTTGTATGTTTAAGTTATATATTATTATGTAGATCAAATCGCATTTTAGGAACTATTCACCCAAAAATCCAGATAATTTCAGCTGTTTTTTTCTCAGATGTGTGTTGAGTGCATGCCTACAGATCAGTCTTGCCTGGCTTAAAATAATCACACAGAACAAGCAACAGAACAACTAACCCTAGAAATGTTGTCAGATGCATTACATTATAAAAAACAAATCTTTATAGATATTTAGCAATTTATTAAACGACAATGCACATATTTGCTTAAATTGATGTTGATTTTAATACAACAAAATATCTAAAATGCTAAAATGTATTGACTTTTTATAGTACTTGTTCCCTTCACTTACTGTCCGCTTAGGCTAACTAGAGCTTATAACTAGCTTATAATTAATGTTTTTATTAAGCAAAAACAGATTATATAGGCAAATGAATAATAATAGGTGATGGTGCATTATGGGAAAAAGGCACGTAGGCTCACTTTCCTGTATGTGTATACATGTTTTCTGCATTAGATCAGCTGGAGGCCTCGGATGTGTAGCAGCCAAGGCAGATCTAATAATCCCTATTCGCTAATTGGCCAAAAAGGGAATCACTGTAAACAAATATACTCCATAAAGTTAAAAACCACTCCTGCGGTGGCAGCTAGCAGCGCGCCAGATAACGGTGTGTGATAAGCCCATATTTTCCTAATGGCTAAATGGGAGAGAGGGAGTACTTCTGTACTTAGCGTTGACTTTCAGCACCGGTGGGTGGCCAGTGCCAATGACAAATGTGACAGGGGATAAATCAAGCCGCGTGACGTCGTTATGAATGGGTTAGGACTGCGCCGTGCCAGCTGAGTGACGGAGGTGTGAAGGTGACGCCGAGCGCGGGGGAAAGAGCGTAACAGGCGCGCAACAGCCCTCAGACGACTTACGCGCAAACAGCGCGCCGGGCCGCTCAGACTTTCTGTGCCGTTTTATTTATTTATTTTCCTCCCCACTGGATGGAAATTATTTCAACGCTGCAGTATTTTGTAAAGGAGCAGAGGATGCTTGTAATTTGATTTCTATTTTCATGTAACCAGGCCTGCTCTCCTCCCTGCTCTGCCCACAAAGCTGCAGAAGGCAATAATCACATTTGCATTTTACGTATTTAGCAGATGCCAAAGTGCCATTTTAAAAAAAAATTCTTTCAGAAAGCAGAGTCAGACAGTCCCTGCAGCAACTGGTGGCTAAGGGCCTTGGTTAAGGGCCCAGTGGTGAATTTCCATAGAGCTTTGGCTTTTAGCCGGGAGACAGAGGCAAGATTTGACCAACAGAAACTCCCAGGAACACTGAAGGATCGGCAGCAAGAGCCTCCATTTCTAAAACCAGAGTGTAGGCACAGATTAGCGTACGCAAATCTTCTGCACTGCCTCCAAAGGCACGGTCCCAGATAACACCCCGGCAAACAATTGTGCGCTCTTCTCATGGGCCATGAGTGTGGATCTCACCACAGCAGCATACGGCTGCTATTTTCTCGCCCCAGTCACACGTCCCCTCCTCTGGTAGCCGCGAAGGCTGCTGCCTCGACGGACCATTAGGACCGAACTCGGAAGTGGGAAATTTTGCAACCCCAAGCAACACAGGGTCGTCTCACTTCGAAAAGCAGCCCCCTGACATAGCATATTTCCGTGATCAGGTTACACAGCTTCCATTACTAAGAAATGCGCAAATACTGCAGATGGAGCAGGTGACCATGCTTACTAAATCACTGTACACTGCATTCCACTAATAAATGAGGAAGGAGAACACTGATTTTCTTTGTGCCTTATTCCAACTTGTCACCATAATCCATTTACCCAGTACAGGGCAGCGTAGAGCTCTAACCACCATCTAGCCACTGACTGTCATTGTAACACTAGGGCTGGAAGTCAATTCCAAAAAGAAACTTCTGGGTCGACAACAGTTCGATAAAAATTTTCTGTTTAGTTTTCGGAGTTCCTGTCAAAAAATTTAATTCTGTGGACCGAAATGGAAGCTGCTGTGAAAGCTGGTATTGATGACTGCCTTGTTTGGCCACTGTGGCATGGTGTGCTATGTCACGTTGACAGTTGACAGTTAACTTGGTGGATTGGATTATATCCAACCAATCGTGGCGATCTGATCTTGGTTGCTGTTTAATTCTGTGTAAACAACAAAAGTAGAAATGATTGATGGACTCAGATTATGTGTTTAGAAGATTGAGGTGAAAGAAGTGAGGTAATTTAATGCCACCATCCATGAAACATTCAACAACTGGACGATATTTTACTTTAAACCGGGCACTACCCATCCATTTTCTCACAGAACCTCAGTGGAAACTGGAACCCATGTCCCAGAGGTGTGAGGTAGTAATGATAACCACTACACCACCCCAACAAGGAACAAAACCCAACTAAATGCAGCATTTATAAATAAATAAAATTCTGGTATTTATTAAAACAGCATTGCCTATGAAAAAAACATTTGAAGATTACCCATCCCAAGGCGGAGACAAAGGAAAGTCAGGTACAGGTTTAGCCCTCGTTAACCAGCTAAATTATTCGGCTCGGTTTACTGTAGATCACTAAATTAGCTTGCAGTTTTCCATGACTATTTTCTATGACTATTAAATTAACATTAAAAAAGTACTTTTGAGACCTGAGAAATATCATTGGTATCATTGGTCATTTTCATTCAAACATGGATTTTGGGTGTTGATGTGGAAAGATATCGTCACGATATTGTAACATTATTTTTCTGTGTATCAACATGTATCTATTTAGTTATGTCACTCAAATTTATCATTAATATTGCCATTTTGGTAGACTTCTATGTTATAATAAAACTATGGGGCCATCTGAGAGCTGGGCAATACAACAGAATAAACCCTTTTAATGAAACATCCATCTTATATTTTTTTTTTGCATGAAACAAGACATACATGATGAAGTATACTGTTATTTATATAACTGTAAAAGGTATATTTCCCAGCAAAAGATTAAGTTAATAAAATTGTCAAGATTCCTTTTCATACATGCTATTCCATCTTGTTCTTTTCCCAAAACCATTTCTCTCTCACATTTTAAGTCTCTGTAATCGGAAATTGGGAACTGCTGTCTGGAATCAAATCCATTGATTGAGTCAAAAATTTTCTGAATCGATTTTTTCTTTCTACATGACATACACTCCCCGCCTCATGCCCATAGCTTCCGGGATAGGCTCCGGACCCCCCGCGACCCTGAACGGATAAGCGGGTTGGAAAATGGATGGATGG